>JAODKE010000051.1:5172411-5182570 GCA_026779605.1 Mormyrus hasselquistii
CCATGACATCCCCCCCCCCCCAATCTCGATGCTGGACTGGGGCAAACATGTCTTTGCAATGTGTTTTTGCTACCCAGAGAATGCTGGGAAACAATACAAAGACAGACAAATTGGGATTTAAACAAAAAAAAAAACTGGCACAATACATTTAAAGTGCCTTATTTTAAACTAAACTAATATTACACAACCTAACGATGTACTTTAAGTTACGGTTAAATAAATGTAATCCTGAATAGTGTTGCACAGTATACCAATACAGAAAAAACACCGCAATACCCCATTGTTAAAAACAACACCATTTTCCTTTTTATTAGTAACGGTACTTTAAGATTATTCCCTATGTGTCGCGTCGCCGTGCACAAGCAGCTCGGCAGCGCTCTGCTTTCTCTCCCTCTCCCCGCAGGCGTAGTGGGCGTGCCGGCCGTTTTCTCTCTCACCCTGCAGCTTTCACAGACAGGAGAGCGGTGACGGGCCAAATGACTTTTTTGGGACACGGTTCGTTTGATTCAGTTCATCCAACAGATTTGTTCAAATTCATTCACCAGCTCGTTCAGCGGCACTTCCTGTTTGCATAAAATAGATCTGAAACACATCTGATACATGCTAAATAGTGTTAAGGAGCATACGAGTCTAAACATGAATAACCTTGGTTAAAATGATTTTAAATATGAAGATGTTGCATCTCTAAAATCCAATTGTAGCGTATTGGAAGTTCCTGCACATGTAGGCTATATTTCAGTCACTCACCAACTCGGTTGTTCATTCACTGTAGGCGCATATGCTCAGTTTCATGTTTATTTTCTAGCCAATCGTAATTAAGTTTGCTTACAGCGGGCTCTTACATGCCTCACTGGCTCTTACTGGCCATAGTCAAGGATGGAGGCAGCTTTCACGTCATATTTAAGAACGAAAAAAATGAATTTTTGCAGAATAGTGAACGGTGAGTGTATAGTTCCTGCAAGGGATTTGTCCCCAGGAATGAATCGTTCACATAACAGGAAATCCATGGCTGCGAGTACAAGTCCTGTTGACAAAGTGGACGTATTAAGTGAAATAGGACGCCGCAAAGCTTGTGCGCAAAAGATGTTTTAAATCAATGCAGACCGAGCGAATACGTTAAACTTCGCAAAGTATCTCGCCCACATTCATCCCGACATATCTGAAGAATTTAAAGGGCAGTGGTACCCTGTTTAATTTGACATGAAGGTAATGATGGCATGCAGTATATTTGTGTATATATCGAGTGTAGACCCTTGTAAAGGAGGTGTATTGCTAGTTAAGTGATGTCTTGCAAATTTAAAGGACTGTAAAAGAACTCACATAATCTCAAGTATAGGGGATAATACTGCACACCATGTAAGCTTTAATAACAACATGACCTTGATCTAATTATTTGCTACAGTTCAATTATCAGTGTTATAAATGTATTAAAACATGTTTAATGGCTGTATAGCTCATTAGCTGCAACTGAATAAATTTTAGTTTTACAACATGTTCAGTATAGCCGTGCACCTGTGACAAAATACTTTAATATTTTATTCAGTTGACTGATATTGCAAAAATGCTACATAAGAAAATTCAAAAAACAATTTTAAGTTCCGTGTTCTTTATTAATTAATTTTGGTGATGTTTCAGTTTTCTGCTGTGATATTGTTTCTGCATTGGCATGGGAGTATTTTAGGCAGGAATCATATCAAAGTCATGATTTTGGTGTGACAATACTAATTCTGAGCATAATCTTGATTTGTGTGAAATGTATCCACAGACTCATAAAAGACACACACTGAAATAAGGGGGAAACCAGTTGGTTCTGGGTACAAATCCCAGGAATGCAAACTGCACTTTGTGGTACAACAAAGGAGCTTCCATTAAGTTCAGTCTTGATCAGAATGTTGTGTCACCAGTATCACAGCCCCCAACCCCAGTGATATAGCTGGGAAGGCTGTTGCATTGCTCACTTCCTCAGAGCTGCAGGGATATATCACACCCCTCCCAACACAACTTCAGCAATGATAAATAACCTCAACAAATTTGCTCCGCCAAGTATGCAACTTCAAATCAAACACCCCCGTTTCATCCACACACTCTAAAAATAAAATTATGGCCGGGGGGGGGGGGGGGGGGGTGGAAATTTCAACCATGAAAGATTCAAACTATTTAAAAATCACACGGTACCAATTCTTCTGCTCCGTTACTCATCGGCTCTGTGTCCCACACAGCAGCATCAGCTTAATGTCTGGGCTGCTCTGTTGCACTACTGAAGCCTGCATCACACTGCCTGCCCGCCCATCTGTCCCCGCAAGACAGGAATGGAGCAGTTTGCAAAACCACGTTTGTGAGTAATGACATCTGCACAAGCTTTGGGGGTGGCTTTGCGAGATCAGGGAGCTGGGCAGTATCTGTCAGTCTGACCCAAGGTTACAACAAAGAACGTTTAAGAAAGGCAGCTAAGGGGTCCGCTGTTGGCCGTTACATCTCAGGCTTGGTTAAAGTATGAGGCTGCACCCTGGGGTCTCCAAACAAGCCCCCAAACCCAATCAGCTTCAAAAAACACCCAGCTAAGAAGGGTTCCAAAACCAACCAGCTCTGGTAAATACCCAGATGAGCAGGGCTCCAAACCCAATCAGCTTTGAAAAACACCCAGCTAAGAAGGGCTCCAAAACCAACCAGCTCTGGTAAATATCTAGCTAAGAAGGGCTCCAAACCCAACCAGCTCTGGTAAATACCCAGATGAGCAGGGCTCCAAACCCAATCAGCTTTGAAAAACACCCAGCTAAGAAGGGCTCCAAAACCAACCAGCTCTGGTAAATATCTAGCTAAGAAGGGCTCCAAACCCAACCAGCTCTGGTAAATACCCAGATGAGCGGGGCTCCAAACCAGACCAACCGTTAAATAACCAGAAATTAGTAAGTCACTGTGGATCGAACAGCATCCCATTAGCATCCAGCTACGGGAGAAAGTACCTATAAACTACACATCTCCCAGAGACGAACCCTGCAAAATTCACAATTACAAAAAGGGTCATACATCATTATTTCATCTCAGGCTGACAACTGTCAGGAATCTGTTCTTACAGCATCAAGTCACCTTGTCTTAAAGACAAGAAAACACACACTGACAAAAAAAAAAAAAAATGATGCGTCAAACCCTGGCTGGTAAATAATATAAAAAAAACAAGGTTATATATAAAAATCACATCCTCCGAATAACAGCCTCCCCAAGCATGCGGAACCAAGGGAAATTGTTACCATCAGGCAAATTACTGCTACCCTTTCATGTAGCAGGAGATGTCAAGACAAAATCGCTCGCTTGCTCCCTCCATTTCCTCCCTGACACACCGCCTTGAAAAGATTAGCGGGGCTGTTTACTGCATCCGCGTCACAACCATCGCTTTCGAGTTCCTCTCCGCCTCAACACCGTCACTTAAATGCAGGTTTTCAAGCACAACTGAAACGTATCTTAGCAACCAGCCCAAAGGTCTTCAAACATTCTGCGGCCATAGGGGCATCCGATAATAAAAAGTTGCCTCTCTGCTGCTTCCACACCAGTCTTGGAGGGGCACCCTAGGACACCCACTTCCCCCCTCATGCACATCACTGTGCAAACAAACAGGAACAGGAAGGATGTGCACTATCCCCCACCCATTCCCTGGGGGCATATACTCCTGGTGATTTGGGGGTAATTAGGAAAAAGGGGTGGTTGCTAGGCAACATCACAGCAAGCGCTCTGTCAAAGTCAAAAGCAAATGAAAACCACAAACAAATTTGGTGTGCGATCCTCAGCTGCAGGGGGGGCTGTTGGCAGTGCTTGGGTTCCTGCAGCCGACCACGAGATCCAAACAGCAGAGAGGATAACCAGCTACAGGCACTGCTGGCAGACGCATCGTCCCAGAGCAATGTGCTCCCATGGCAGCATCCCTGGGGCAGCTGGGGTTAAGAGCCTTGCTAAAAGTTCTAACTGTGATACGACTACACATCCAGTCATGGGATTCAAACCCACAACCTCCTGGATACAGGCGCAGATCCCTAAGCCACAAATTTTTGCGAATATTTAGGTATCTGCTTACGCACACCACACCTCCGATCGCTGAACACAGCAGCCTGTCACCAACAAACCGGAAAAAGGTGACAATCTCCATAGCAACCAAGAGGTGTAACCATGTCTGCAATAGTGAAAACACAAGTTGCCGCAAGTACACATTTGTAATTATCACTGCAGGGGCTGTGAAATTCTTCAGACAGAGAGCTAAACCTGTGATGGATTCAAAACTCAAAATGCAATGAGCCTTCTGAGACTACGAGATATTTTAAGGGGCGGCAGCTCCCAGCTTCTGCAAAGTTGATAAAATAGTTAGTGTAGCAAGTGATGAAGCACAAAGACCACAGCAGGGGGAAATGAAATGCAGGATTGGTAAGAAGAACTACAAGGATAGCTCAACATCAACGTGTTGGTCTAGATCTTTACTAGATCTATGTTTTAGCCACCAAAAAAAAATTTCAACCATCTTTCAGGAACTTCCTCGGTCATGAGTCATGGACAGAACCAACCCCGCTGTGGAAGCCTCACTCTGGGCTGGCCGGGTTTTGCCCCATAGCCTCTGAGAAGTCCAAGGTGTGGTTTATTTATAGAAGGAAAGGCCTTCTGAAGTTGTACCAAAGCTCATCTAAAACCTACAAGAATCTCCCCTGCCTGTGGCAGGCAGAGGGCAGGACAAGCGCAGTTCCACGGCTCACTGCTTCACCCCTTCCCCGCTACACCCAACTGAAGCAAAATTACCCTGCTTTTAGCATAACTGTCACAGGCACTGCGGAGAGTGACCCTGCATAATATCGGGAGGGACGGATTTGCCCAGCAGAAACCAAACCTGAACCAATGCTACGATCGTCTGTGATTAAACGGGGCACGTGATTTGGGCAGAAATGTCAAATGAAAGAACCATTTATTAACCAAGAGCTCTCTGCAAAAACCAGCACAGCTTTAAGAATAATGGGTAGCCATTTTGTTTGTTTACGTCCCTGTGAGTCAGGGCACTAGAAACTCCTAGACAGGCTCCCAAGAGCATTAGTTTAGTTACACGTCACGGGACGTAGTGCAATAATTTAATCTCATTAAGGCTGAAAGAATGTTATGTAAGCAGCCATCTGTTTGAATAACATGTACAGCGTCTTATTGATGCGTCCGCTAAATCGTCTCACTATGAAGTATCTGCGGTGAGCACTAACTTTATCAGCAATGTTAGGTTGCTAACAGTAGCTAAGCTAACGGTAACTGTGATGCCATGAGACGGCCACCTGTGATGTCACTCTGACGAGAGCCGGCACACTCCACGGGAGCTCTTAGCATTCCTTCGTGACATTCTCGCTGCCAGGTGTGCGCGAGAGCGTGCCATCCACACACGCAATCACACAGTGGTTAAAGGGCGATCGTGAATTCCCAACATAATACGGAATTCCAAAAGACCTCCCCAGGCCTGAATCCCCTGTTGGGTGATTTTATGACCCACACTGGGCGTTTCACCCGAAGGGTGGGTGGGGGGTGCCCATCCACAGGCACACACACACTCACACAGACAATTGCTTACAGACCCTCACAGTGCCATCAGGGTCCCACTCTAAGAGACACCGAAATTTGGTTGCTTAATAACAGAGATTTTGGATATTTTAACACTAAATGGTCACCTCCAGGGGTCATGACCATCTGCCACATGGGGAGGGGTGAGTAATTATAGTTTAATAAAACCACAAAGTTCCTCGCTGTGCCACATCTCCCCCTCCACAAGGATTTCACGAATAAAACTGTGAGCATGATCCCCCCCCGAACACCTAGCAGAAGCCTGCCGACTGACATTCTCACAAGGTGCAAAGTGTTCAGATGGCACCCTTATTATCAGGGTAAGTATTTTTCAGCCAAGTCCCAGTGGTGAAGACAGAGTGGTATCCAAATATTAGAGTAGCTCTGATCTAATGCATCACCGACACATCCATACTACATCCAGGGCTTCCAGAAACACACCAGCCTCACACAGGGTGGGGCATGGGAGGGCGGGGCAGGTCCCCACACAGTGTCACACTCATGGTTCCCACAGCAGAAGAATCCACCAGGGATGTGTTTTTACAGAAACGGTTACCAGAGATGGGGGTCAATTCAGCAGATATGGAAGAATCAGCACGTAGGGAGGGTTATGACCCCCAGCTCCCCCCCTGACCAGCCACAGTTAGGAGCTCATTGCACCCACACCTTCACACATTATTCTGCTTTGTCCTCCAGTACCCCACATTGGCTTCAATACCAATACTCATATGAAATGAATCAGCGTTGCAGAAAATTATTCAAGAAAATGGGTCCAGAGCTCCTGGTACCAAGCGATTTTTCTTGGTAACGTGACAAGATGTGGAGGAGGAGGGACTCCCAAGGTTAGCACACAGGCTAACTACATAGCAGTGCCGTGTGACCATCACAGGCTGGGTCTGCACACCGATGGATATTAGCACACAGGCTAACTACATGATAGCGCCGTGTGAGGATCACAGGCTGGGTCTGCACCCCGATGGATATTAGCACACAGGCTAACTACATGATAGCACCGTGTGAGGATCACAGGCTGGGTCTGCACCCCGATGGATATTAGCACACAGGCTAACTACATGATAGCGCCGTGTGAGGATCACAGGCTGGGTCTGCACCCCGATGGATATTAGCACACAGGCTAACTACATGATAGCACCGTGTGAGGATCACAGGCTGGGTCTGCACCCCGATGGATATTAGCACACAGGCTAACTACATGATAGCGCCGTGTGAGGATCATAGGCTTGGAAGCTTTTTATTTTTGATGACAGTTATTCACCAGATAAAAAGGTCAAATGGGAGGACTAGGAGTGAAACATTGTAATTTCCTGGAACCACACTGCCTATAGCATCTGTACACACAAGATTAACCAAACAGCAAGCAAATGCAAATCACACATTATATTATTGCAGTTATTAAAGCTGAGCACACAATAATATCATTAGTGCCGGTAAAATTGATTTTCACGTCCGAACGAGGCCATACGGCTGGGTCACACCCCCCCCCCCCACCCACCCCCACGTCAGGCCGGTAAACACAGGACCTGCTGCACAAGTGTCCGGCTACGTCACCTGGCCCCGTCCCAGCCAGGCAGATGGAGCGCGAGTGCCTTCGCTTACCCACAGCCGGAGCGTCGTACTCGTCCCCCAGCAGGATCTCCGGGGCAGAGTAGGCCAGGGAGCCGCAGCTGGTGGTCAGCTTCTTTCCGGGCTGGAACTTGTTGCTGAAGCCAAAGTCGGTGAGCTTGACCAGGCCCTGCTTCTCGAAGAACACCACGTTCTCGGGCTTGAGGTCGCGGTGCACCACGTGTAGCCGGTGGCAGTAGGAGATGGCATGCACGATCTGGGCAAAATACCTCTTGGCCAGCTCCTCGCTGAGGCCCTCCTCATGCTTCATGATGTAGTCGAACATGTCGCCACCGTCACCCAGCTCCAGGATAAGGTACAGCTTTGTTTGCGTGTCGATGACCTCGTAGAGGCGCACAATGTTGGGGTGTTGCACCAGCTTCATGCAGCGCACCTCCTGGAAGAGGTGGCCCGTAGCGACCGAGTCCAGCTTGGTCTTATCGATGACCTTAACCGCCACCTTCTCCCCTGTGAAGACGTGGCGCGCCAGCTTGACCACCGCGAAGTGCCCACGGCCCAATGTCTTGTCCAGGTCGTACAGCCCGGCGATCTTTCCATCGTAGCCGCGCTTGAAGCCTGCCATGGCTGCTCTCGCCCCGTCCGGGGGAGGGAGGCGGTGGGACTCCGGATGAGGAGATCAGTGCCACAGAAAAAGCTCAGCTCACTCCAGTGCGTCGCCTAACGGCCGGGAGCCCATGGCGGTAGGGTTCGAACAGCACTGCAATGGGGAATTAATACAGGGACGACATAAGAATCACAAGAAAAAGTCCGGCATGAAATATCAACTGTATTTCAATTCCCTGAAATGTATGACGATCCAAACATAGCAAGATATTAAAATGGCTACAGCTCAAGAGGTCGCAATAAAGACTTCATCACTGGTCACCTGATCAGGTAAATACATCTGCACCCCACCACCTAAGCCCCTCCCTAAACATCCGACAGATCCACCACAGCCAGTCTCTCACACTGATCGGCAAACGAGCGGAACAAGGAGCGCTTGAGCTGCCACAAATTAGCACTGAGCGCATGGGGAGCCGCGCTGAGGCGCGGCCTGGAAACCCACTGGAGCGGCAGCACCATTCCACTGGTGCAAGCTGGCAGAGAGAGGAGCTGAGGATCCTGATCAATCACTGTGGTAAACAGCCAGCGGGGCTCCAGATTGGTAGATCCCAGCAGATTTACTCTCGAGATCTCTCAGGCATAACGGGCAGTCTGTTTGCAAGAGACCATGGCTTCAAAATACAGCATAATGAAAAGACATCCCATAATGAGCTGATGCTCATAACTAACATACAAGAGGACGCAGGTCAATATAAGGCATAGGTTTGGTTTCAACATTGGTAGGTACCAAATCAGCCCTGACCCCCCCACCCTAAACATATACAGTACTCCCACAATATTGCTGGGACACGTCCCTGCAGTCCATACCCAAATTAATTGACACCACTGGGGTCAAAGCAGAACCATACACAGGTCCAATGTCCTGACAAACTGGTCCCACTTACGGGTCACCTTTCTGGGTTACAAGTGAACACCGTCGCTAATCCTTGAAATAAACCCGTAATCAAAGGGCCTCAGACGCATCTTTAATCACAGAGACGCAGAAAAAGGCCCGAATGGTAAACCAGCAGGGTCACGGCCGTCAGGCAGGAGACCATGAATCTCAATGTCACCTGGAGAAAGGCACGGGGGACGAGAGGGCCCTCATTTCCCCACAGAGATGAGATTCAATTTGCACGAGGGGAGGCTGTGTTTTGACAACGGCTCGGCTTATTTCACGGTTTTCCGTCCGTCGCTAAAGTGGTTACTTGAATTAGTTACAGCTGCCCAGGAAAATCATTACAGTGAGGCGAAGCGTGGGCAAGGCTTCCTGCCACTGCCGTTCCAAGCAGATTTTCAGTTCTAATCGAGAGGCTCTGGGCACTGGGTGCAGTGAATCACTACCTACAATGACTGTTAAGTCTGTGAATTAACTCAGAAATATTCCGGCTTTTCTCTCCATTTCCCCAAACCCATTCAGAACAGACAGAGACGCCCCAGCAGAATATTTAAAAACCAAATCACAAGCACAGATATAATATAGTCTGGCTTTTACATATAATAAAATGAAGAAAGATATCACTCTCAAGCGCTATAGACGTGAATAATGTGCAAACAATTATACCAAAAAAAAAAAACAAAACACTGTCCCACTACCGCCAAAAACACCTTGTCTTGCCCAGTGAAACATGTCTGAACGTGTACATTTTCAGAATACGCTAAAGCCAGCTCGAAATTTGCCAGCGAATCCTTTCCAGTTCAATACCCCATTAACAGTAACTCAGGAATAGATTTTTTCTAATGAAGTTCCCGGAGATCCCTGGGACAGTGACTCTATCCTGTCGTTCCCGCTGCTGGCCCGAATCACTGAAAGGTCATCAGCGGGTTCGGGATATAGATATGATCGTCCCAGAGGCTGAGAGACTGAAGCACCTCATGTATGAAACCATTCACAGGAGCCTGGCCAACACCTGGATTAGGGTTATCAGATACTCTCAAAAGATGCTCAGAGGATTTTCACTTGAGCTGACGCTGCTTGTGGGTTTATCAGTCAAAATACACACTAGCAAAACGTTCCTCTTAATACTTCAAATATATACCTTATTCCAGTACTCTAATAGCAATCATCCAAAAATCTTCAATTAATCATTGCATACAGAGAATAAGATAAAAATAAAAAATACATTTAAAAAGATCACAAAAAATGAATTAATGGATGGAGATAATTTAAATATCAACATAGATAGCGAACACTAATATTTCAGAGGTTAGGAAATACACACACTATATAACAGAGGGGAACTTTTAAAAAAAAAAAAAATTAATAATAATAATAATAATAATAATAATAATCAAACTACAAACCCTGGGAATAAAACGGTAAGCAGTCACAGCTTTGCACAGAGGCCTTCCACGGAAACGT
>JAODKE010000051.1:5182670-5197929 GCA_026779605.1 Mormyrus hasselquistii
GCAAATTTCATTGGTCTAGCTCTTACGGTTTAGGCTGTAGAATCAGTTCTAGGGCAGGAAAAAAATAATAATAATAATCCTAAGAAAAACAATAAGGTTCCATAAGGACTTCGTCCTTTGGACCCTTAATAATCAAACTACAAACCCTGGGAATAAAACGGTAAGCAGTCACAGCTTTGCACAGAGGCCTTCCACGGAAACGTTACGCTGGGTGAATTAACAGCGCTGCCTCGTCGTAAGATGCCGTTTACTTTAAGAGGCTTGAGTTTATGCCATAGAATAACGCCCGGCGTTGGCACGGAGATGTAGGGGTAATGGGTCCGAAGCGCCTCCGTTGCTAAGGCGGCAGGTCCTTTGGCCTCTTATGAAGTAGGTGCATTTCTGCAGTAGCACATGGGGAGATGAAGAATAAAAACTAAATCAAAGCTTCCAATTCCCGCAAGCATCAAGCTCGTGACTAAATATTAGGCATCTCTGAGCCACAACCCAATTTTATGCAGCTTCTGCAGCATTATTTATTGAAGGTTTAAGAAAATGCAAAAGCATTACCTTGGTAAGCCGGCATGCCAGAGATATTTTTCCACACATGTTAGATAATAGGGTAATTCAATATGTACCTTGTTCCACTAACATGACATTAATATTGTTAGCAAAACACTAGAAACCCAAATTTATTTTTTTAAAATCTCAAGTAGGCACCGCCGTAAAGAATTATCAAAGAAAATGACCCGGAGCGTCATTTATATAATTCTGTACAAGTTCAATAACTTTTTTCCGGTTCCCCAGCGAGGCGAATGATTTGTAATGTCTATCCCCAAATACATCCCTTCAAGCAGGAGACGCGAGATTCACTCCCGTTTATTCAGCGGCCACATCAGGTGTAACATTATAAGCAGGTGCATTTAGACAAACCAACCCTGGATTTTGGGCCAAAATGACAAAACAGTTAAAGATGTCGAGAAAAATAAGCACAATTTTATAGAAGCAGTCACCTACCATACTAGGCAATCTAAGCTTAAATGAAATATATAAATATCGCGGTTCGGCCAGTTTCGCCTATAAATAAGTCCGATGGTGCTGTACGTGACCGGGGAGCAGCCGTTATCCTACATAAAAATGTAACACGCCAAGATGTCGGATAGACACATGCTTTTGATTATAATTTCCCGCAGACAGCGGGGCAGGTGCGCTCTGTGCAGGTACAAGCTGTTAAACCGTTTATCCAAACGTAACGAGGCTCGCCTGTTATTAAACGCCCCCAGCCCCGCACCGCACAGCCCCTCCGATCGCCATAATAAAAATATCCCGCATTTCGGAAATGCCTGATACATGAATGAATAACTAAAAGCCTCTTAATTATCGGGAAGAGTCCGTCCCTCGACACCATTAACGCAGTAACTTGTATAATTTCATTCACATCAAACGGCGGATGAGAGGAGCCGCCGCGGCGGGCGGTTGGGCGTCCGAACCACCAGTAAGAAGCTGCACAAAGCGGCCGTGCAGCCTGCCTCTTACCGCAACTCCGGAAACCTACCCGTCAATCTGCATGGGCTTCATCGCACCTTCTTTACGGTGCGTCGGGACCGAGACAGACCTGCGGTCAATGCAGCCCCTCGTCCCGTTTCGCTCCGCCTTACACGCTCCCCGGGATCCGATCCCTTTCTGTCAGCTAGAGACGCAGGCCGGCGTTGCCCCGGTAGTTTGTCCCGGTACAGCCCCGGTCTGCAGCGGGAGGGACTTTCGCTTTAACATGAATTCAATGAGCCGTGGCGGCGAGTGCATGCATGCCTTACCCCGGAGAAGAGCGACGCCTCGCAAGCATGGAAACGCGGCTCCCCCGCGGCGCTTAAGGCGGCGTTAACCGGGTACCTTAAGCGTGTGATCCAGCAAACCGGCAGGAGGGGGGGGCTTGAGCAGACGGCGCCGAGGCAGAGCTCTCCGCTCCGCGGTAGTACTGCGGCGGCCCGGCCGGATTAAAGCCCCACGTCACGGAGTGGAAGAAGACTCACCCCTCTGAGCCACACAAAGCATTAAACCGCAGCAATTGAGACGAAAATAGCCATTAAATACAACGTTAACAATGTAATTCATGCGGGACTAATGCCGTGGTTTCCTTTAAGAATGAGTGCATGAGCCGATGGCCTTGTCTTTTAATTAAATATTTGGTTGTACAAGAATGAAAACACGTCAGCTGGAGTGTCACTGTTTGTTGAAAATGAGCTCTTTTTCCGTGAGCTTTGTGCCAGCAGTCTGGATGGTCTGTTGACAACAAAATTGGATTTTTTTTTAATTGAAATGTAGCAGCAATAGCCAGCGCCTGGTTGGTTGGTTGCTGATGTGGCTGGATTGCTGCCCTCAGTATTGGTGACCACACCTGCTTCTGGGTGAAAGTGTCATACTGTTGTCAGAAGTGGGATTTGAGCCCATGTGTGGTGACGGTACAGACAGCCTTCTTTTGCATTTGTGTAGCGTCCTACCAGGGGCGGGTTAGTTGTTTCTGGGACTGATTCAAAAAGTGACTTTGGGGACATGATCGCGTCATGCTTTGTCGGTACCTATAAAGTATAAAGCCTAGTTAGCAGAACATGCCTCTTCAGCAACTCCTAAACAGGGAACACAGTTGTTTATTATTTAATGCTGGGACCCTTCCCCAAAATTGCATGGTTTGAGTCGCGAGAAGGCCGTTGTGAGGCATCCTATGGCAGCACCAAGGGTGGTCTATGTAGACCACTGTCCTTTGTTTGGGACCTGTTATGTTATTATTTCCTCATATTTATCATGAAGGGCAGTCTGCGGTAATCAGACCAGGCTCATTAATAATGAGTTTCAAAAGACCTCTGTGTTTAGCTTATAGGTCATTGGTAGAGATTTGCAGGAATGAAGGTGTGTTTACTGGAATCTATGGCTATGAACCTTGTCTCATGTCATTGCACAATGCTGTGTGCAGCCTTTCATGCCGGATATTCCCAGGAATAAGCCTGAAGTCTGATGTTTAGAAAGCTATTTAAAAATAAAAGGCCACACATTGCAATATTCAAATGAAAACTGGTGAAATGTAACGCGGATGTTGATTAACGTTTTTTTTTTAAAACTGCCCCAGAATCTGCTGCTTTAATGTTTTTCTTTGTGATTTGTAGGACCTCATCCACCCAGCAGCAAAAAAATCCAAAGTCAAATTTTAAAACTACATGATCTTGAAACCCTACTCAGTATAGAGGTTTATATATATATATATATATATATATATATGTATATGTATATATATATATATATATATATATATATATATGTGGTGGGTGTCTTGTTTTTTAGCATATTTTATGCAGTGTAGAATATTACCATCCTGAAATATTGCTGAGGGGATATTCGGTGCAGATGAATGGAAGAAAGAAAATCACAATGGAGCCTGGATTTATTTAAAGAACAATATCGTCATTAAAAGTTAATTACACAGCCAGCAACCTCAGTCAGTTCTAGGTCAAAGCAGTCATGGAAGTTCTGCAGCACAACTGATCTCAGTGTCATAAATGCATACATTTGATGCTTATGGCTATAACAAGGGGAGAAAGAGTTATGTGAACAGAAAGTGGTCACGTTCTCGTCAGTTTTACCCCATAACAGCTGCTGTTGGCCTAAATGCAGTCAAGAACCATAGCAGTCATTTCCAGTAGCACTCTTAGGTGGTGACTTACTGAGTGTAAAAGTCGGCGTTGGTTAAACAAAACTGTCTCCGTAGGTCAGCACACAAAACCCACTCTAATTCAGTGATGCGGTCAACTTTGAGTCATTCGTTTAATTTGCAGACTCACGGCTCGACATTGACTTGGCAGACTTTGTTGTGCCGATGACGATGAGCAAGTTACGACATCTACCAGCTTATACCATAGCAGAGTATCTGAGGGGTGGTAGGGTATCGGTAAGGGCATGGATTTGGGTACAGACAGTAGGGACATGTCCCTACCAATGTTGAAACCAAGTCCAGGGACATTGGTAGCTCAGTGAGTGGCACTGATGTCACACACCTCTAGGATTCGGGGATTGAATCTCAGGTCTGTGTGTGTGGAGTTTACATGCTGCCCCCACATCATCTGGGTCTTCTCCTGCAGTGTGTATGTGCCCTGTGATGTACTGGCACATACACACTGCAGGTGTCATGCAACGTTACACTTCTCGTACAGGTTGACACATAACACGGCTTCCATAGCACTAACAACTTTATTATGAAATTCCTGCTACTGTAAGCTTATGTTATGACATGTGGCCTCTGCTTGAGACATTAATTATCAGCATTAATTATCTATTATTATAGGTGTGACATAAATGCTGAAAACTAAAGAGGAGGGCCAGAGACTTTCATAAGGCCAAGAAAGGCTACTTTGTCAATACATCACTATTCACTCACACACCATCCACTTACACATGCACACCTACCGTCAATTTGGTAACGGCAATTAACCCCAGGGGGGCAGCATATAGAATTTCCCCATGGGGATCAATTTATTATTATTATTATTATTATTTGTATTGGTGTTGTTGACTTTTTTTGCAGATGATTTGACCAGGACATCCAGCATTTTTGGAGCACAGTTGGCTGATCCCTCCATATGCGGGGGTCGGCCCACCCATAGTGATAGATGTATGTAAGTGGTGAAATGGGAGCCATCATGCAATGCTCATGATCTACATACCGGTCGATCTACACCCCTCCCTTCATTTATGGTCATGACCGAAAGACGAAAGTCACGGTAACAGGCAGCCTGACGTGAGGTTTCTCCATCGGTGTCCTGAGCTCCTGTGCTAAGTTATCAGTCCTGATGTCTTTTCCAGTTGGACATGAGTCAGCTGATGTAGTCTGAGCATCTTGTATCGAATCTACCTAATCAGATCCCAAGGACGCTGTTCCAGATACCTCCCACTGGGCAGAGCCCTCGGGGCAGACCCAGAACACGCTAGGAGGATTAAGTCTCCCAACAGGCTTGGGGATGTCTGGGGTCTTTTACAATGGGCTGGAGCCTTTGGTTTTGGAGAATGAGGTCTGGTCTCAGCTTCTGCTGAAATCTGTTGGCAAAACGTGGTAACTGAGTGTTATTCAGTATGGATATGTAGGAATGGCTGCAAGCTCAGCTTCGCACGCCGGTACAGGTAACCCTAAGCATTATATAAAGATACTACAAATACCTCCAAAGCAAACATCGTTCTATTAACTTACCCTCCTACATGAAAAGCCTTAGTTTTGTCCTTCATCCTTTTCTTCCTTCAATATGTGGATGAATTGAAACGACGTGGGTGTACCTTTGAGCTTTTGATCCCTCTAGAGCAGCGTCTCCCAATCCAGTCCACATTTTTCAAACTGGACTGGGAAACACTGCTCTAAAGGGTGAGGAAGGGGCAGGAGCCAATGTGGGACTGACACTCAGCCCAGGAATGTCACACCCCATGGAAAGTTTGTTAAGGGGGCACGTACTGTGCACAATATTCATTTTCATTCCATAATCAAACTGGATCGTGCCTGCCCCCCCAGTACAGCATGCCACACAGTTTGAGGACCTATCTAAGCTTAAGCGTTATAAGATAATTACAGTACCCTCGTCACCAGCCTCAAGCCAGGGTGGCCCATTGGGAATTCTCCTGATTAGCCACTCAGTCATTCTCTGTCAGGAAAATGGATACAGCCTTGGTACAGTTTTGTACCCCAAAGTACAAACAACATTAATGTACCCCCAATGGAACTGTAACAGTAGTTACGGAGCATATATTTTTTTTTGGATTATGTTAATTGAGTGTATATCACTGATTTATGTTAGATTATTATTATGCTTTGCAATAATTTTATTGAGGTTAATATATATTTCTTTTACATTACAATGTTTTGTTGAATGATCAGATTTAATATTAATTTATTTCATTTATAATCAGTTACGGCACTTTATTATTTCGGTTATATTTATGTGTTACATTTAGGTTCAATATGTTCCTTGGTTAACTGTATTATCAGTTCCTATCTGCCCTGGTATAAAGGGGGACGGGTTTGTAGAGAGGAACGGTGGAGCGCGGACAGGGAAAGATTGGAAAGTACTGTTTTGCCGTGTTGGTGATTATTAAAGACTATCGTTATAGAAACTGTAGCCCGCTTACTACCCACCCCCGAGAGGGAGAGACTGGCACACGCTACCCACTCATCCAGAATCTAGGGTTACAGTACCAAAATGTACTTCAGAGTCCATTTCTGTAACTTAAACAGTATATTTACCTACAACTAGAGTCCAACTCACAGACCCTTACAGGTACAGCCTCAATGACAAGTAATTGCACCCTCAAAGGTACAAATTGGTACTTTTTTTCTGACAGTGTTGGGTATGGTTCCTGTTTCACACCTCAACCCTCCTCCCGAGACACACAACCCCCCCCCCCTCCCAGAGTAATGGCCTGAATTTGTGGATGTCATTCAGCAGCGCGAAATATCCGGCAGATCGATCTGCTGCTATCTTCAGGTGAAGCTGCAGGAACAGACGGCAGCAGCAGGGACACCAGGGAGAATGAAGCCACTGCAGGAAAGACGAAGGAAAATGATAATTATCCACAGAATTGGAGACACCAAAGTTTGCATCATTGTTTTATTGTAATTAGACAGGCAAAGAAACCATGTTTAAGATCTTCATGTTGGTGTAAAACTATGACTTTATCTCTGTCAAAGTGTCAGCTTAGTCATTTCACAGCCTCTTCTAAAGCCTCCCCAGTACTTGCTGTAACCATCTAACACACCCATGTTTGTTTTGCACTCGACCTCGTATGATGAATCAATGCCTCAATGACCTTTTCAGTTTATTCATCAATAAATTAATCAACTAATTAATCGAGCTGGTTGTAAAATGTAACAAACCCATGGAATGGCAGGGGGGGCCCCGAGGAAAGTTTTGGCACCGAAATGGTGTTCAGGTAACCATCCAACAAGACATCAGTAACTTTTTGGAGAAGACTTTCCTATTAGTTTTTATTGTGTTACTCATAACTTGCATATGTTCTAATGTTTTTTTCTAAACAAGCATACATTTATCATCCAGATAAATAGCTTTAAACATTTTCTGATTAATAATAGATCATTTGTGCACAATTTGGAATACTTTTATAAAGTTACATAATTGTGAAATAAGCAAAGCCCACCCCGTTTGCCAAAGGGACCGTGTCAGATGGTGAATCGTGCCGGCCAGACCCGGGGGCCGGAGTGTTAATCCCCAGGGCACTTCCCCCTCCCACCAGGCGCACATTTAAACTTTAAAATTCAGCATTTTTATGAGGGTGCGGGAGGATATCTCAGAGAAGACATAACATCCCGGTATCATGGCGGTTACGGGACCTCAGTGCTCTCATGCTACATTCCGAATCCTGACATGAAAAGAAGCATTTCACATTGCTGAATTTAAAATTATGCAGATTTACCTTGTTAACTGTATTTACTGCAGTTGAAATAAGAGCAGATTACAAGCAATTTGAGAGCAAAATATTATGATGCAACTTTTCAACATTCAGTCTTTCCATTTCAACTACTCATTTACTATCAATTATTTAATTTCGTTTTTGGATCAAAGATAGTGTAAAAGAAGCTTTTTCCCAAAAATTATATCTGAATTAACTAGAAAGTCAAGTCAAGGCTAGAATTTTATGAACAAAGGAAAATGGAAATTTAAATAGTCTTACATTGTTAGCAGATTCTTATAATTACGGCAGCTCCGACAGCAGTAACAATATCTTTTTCAGCTGTAATCTGTAACTGCAGTGTATCACGTTAGAAAAAAAAACGTTTCTCGTCCTCCCACATTAACAACGATGATTTCATCATGATTCATGAACTTTAGCTCCATCTACCGGCCACTGCGGGAATCAACCGTATCCTTGCTTACTCTACACCAGGGGTGCCTAACTGCAGTCCTGGAGGGCCAGAGCCCTGCACATTTTTGGGTTTCCCCTCATTTATCACATCTGATTCAAATCCTTGTGCTAATTACCACACAGCTCTTGAGCTGAATCATTTATGGTGGAAGAGAAAGAACTAAGCTACACCAAGCTCTGCCCCCCCAAGACTGGAGTTGGACATCCCAGATCTACACAATTTAGATCTACACAACAGGTTGCAGGACAAAATTACTTCATCTGCTTGTCAATTCACAAACTGCCCCATCCACCTCATGACAAAAATTTGCAACCACATAGGAGTTCTAGCTTCCAGACAACCCATATAGGTCTGTTGAATGCCTATTCAGACCATATCCCCCCTCCCCCCATTGGTCAAAGATGCACCTTATCCACCATTCAAACACTACTACCACATCTCTTAAAATGACACACATTCACCCATCATTTCAGCGATCAATAATTTAACACCATCAACACCCTGGCTGGATTTTAGACTGTGATACTGTACATCTCCACAGGGTTCTTTGGGCTTATTAGTAAATGAGAATCTATATGCTGTGCTATTCAGTTCTGAGCTACAACCTCTCAGCTCCGCTGCACAACCTAGCAAATTTCAACCCAAATGAAAAGCTCCCAGATTCAGATCTGCATTTTAATGAAGGCAGGGGTTAAACATAAAACAGAAAATTCCTCATGGTGGGCAATTTAAAAGGGAGACACACACAAAGAAGCAAGGGAGTCAAATAACTGTCAAAGCGTTTTATTTCCTCATTCGAGATTATGCCTTCTTCGCCGTTGATCCAGAAGCAGTTTTCTGGAGCTTCTTAAGCTCATGCTTGATGATCTTGTTCCTCTGCAGAAGAGACAGTTCATGTTAAGCTACAGGGCTCATCTTAAATGGCAGGACAGGAGGCACATCTCCAGTACCCTGGGAGCCAGTTACTGGGACACGATGCAGCAGAACCAGCACTGAGTTAAACACTGCAACGACGTGGATCATTCTCACAAATGCGTTACTGTACCGTATCAGCTTTCTAGAATTTTTTGTGGCAGACAAATAACACAACTGATAATTTTGCCTCTAGGGTGTTTAATCAGTTTTACCACCATCTATTTCTGTAACAAATATTTCATCAAATCCAGGGAAAGGGTTAAAATTACAAAAAAAGAACGAATATATCTTATACAAATCAATTGCCTGTGAGTTATATGCTATTGTGTTATTTCAACTAGAAGTTGAAAATTGAAATAAATTTTATATAAAAAGTTGATGTCAACTGCTCTACACATAAATACAAACACTATCTTTCATTGTAACTATTTAGAAAAACTTGCAAAAAACTTTGCAAAACTTATGACTCAGCTGGGCGAATTTTTACTTTCTGGGCCTCAACTAATCACCTGTAGGAGAGGGATGGCATTTGTAATAAACTGTGGAGGCGGCTGAACGTACCATACGTTTGGCTTTCATCACTTTATAGCGATCGAAGTCCGACATTTTGGCCCTCTGCAAAAAATCACCAGGAAGTCAGTATCACAGAAACATCACCGTCAGTACATCAGGTTTCCCTTGGTGCCTGCAGATCATACCTTCTCCCTGGCTTCAATCTTCTTGGCCCAGTTGCTCTGAGTCCATTTCTCGTTGACCTGGGCTTTTTCCCAGGCGCGACGGACAAACTTCTGACGGGCACTGTTAACACAGTGGGGACCGGTTATAGAGGTTCTCTCACACAAGATCGATCCTAGAGTTACTACCGCATTCATGACTGTTGACAGAGTTGCCGTCGTATCATCCCTAAGCTGTGTCACCATCACAACGTTCACACTGGATGACTGACCTGTGGGGCACTTTAATAATGAAGTCTGTGAGCTGCATGCACTTGAAGGGCATGGCCTGTCTCTTCACGCCAGTGCATGGGCCGTCCACCAAAGCCTAGGAGACAAGAAAGCCAGGTCAACCAACGGACACACCAACACCACCCCTCCACTCCCTATGGTGGGACAGGCCAACACGTAAGCCGTTGGCATACAGAGCAGCAGCGTCTTGCACATACCCTGTTCTGGTCAATAACATCTATGATGGCCACCAGCTTGCCCGCGTAGGGTCCAAAAGCCACATAGGCCACCCGGCCGATCTGGACGTAGCGCTTGAAAACCTGCAAGAGAGACAGTGTCAGGCACAGAATCACAAAACAATGTGCCCTGAATTCAGACAGTTATTACGCTTAGCCATTTAGTAACCTCTCACTTAACTGTCAATAGACAGAATATCTTCCATTCTAAAGATTATCACGACATGTAAACACAAATATAAATGCACTAATCACCAAATCAGCGCAAAGTGCACAGCGAATCCGAGAAGCAACTCCCCTGAAATATAACCAATATTTTTAGGTGACGTCATGGCTACCAATCGAGACGTACTATCGATCATTTTTGCGCATGTGCAGTTCCACCGTTTGGGGTTTAGGGGTTTTTGGGGGGTTAGGAATAGGGCTATGGATTAGCACTACGGTACCCTAACTCGACAGAACACCGGCGACTATGCTGACAGTGGTCGAAAAGTATGCCCGCTCTGCAGCCTTCCTGTTGTTAAGTTCAGTGTCGCGATGCACATAAATACCAGTCATGACAAATCTAATAGACCAAGCAGAACTTAAATGGGACAACTTTATTGCTGCTGGATACAGGCAGTTATCAGTTGCGAATACCAGGCGTAACTATCGTTTTTATAACTCATTACCAGTGATTGTTTACAGTTTAGCAACAAAGTCAAATTTTATGAATAACATTCAATGAATTCACAGGCGTAATACCCTTGAGGGATCCAGGCAAGTTTATAAAGCCACATCCCACAGCACATCACTGCAACAACCACGTTTCAAGCTAACTCGAAAGAGATATTTCATCCAGTTACTGAAAGCCAAATATATATATGTATATTACACATATATAAGTGGGGTAACATAAAATTACGACTAAAAGCCGTCAATAAGACAGCGAGGCCTGCAGCAGGGAACCCGCCCGACCTAATGTCGCGTTTTTAAGAAACACGATGCCCAGATCACCCCACCGACGGGAAACAAAATACACAGATATATGCGATAAGCAGAAGGGAAAACCAGCATCCTAAAGCTCCCAAGGCTGTTATGTTGCACGATCGCCATTTACCAAGACATCGCACCCGCCTGAATGGCCCAAAAAATAAAGGTTTTAACCGGGGGAAGGCCCGCACAAGCTCACCATGATGGCAGTCCGGAGACCAAAAGGAAGACGGAAGTGACGTTCGGTGCAGATACGACGTCCGGATACTCAGTGCGCAGGTGCGTTTCCTTCGTCATGGCCATTAGTAATATATAAGAGAGTAGGGCATAAAAATCACGCAGCATCTAGAACCGTCTGCAACCCCCATATGCTGTAGAGACGGCCCTGTCACTACTGGATTTTAGTTGGATTTGAGTTGCATATGCGTTGCCGATCTCAGTCAACTGTGTTAAACTATTAAAGGATTAAACTATTTAAGGAATGAAGGACATCAGACCATCTTCCAAAACTGCACCCTTACCTGAACAAAGTTCAGACCCATATCATGTATTGGCATAAATTTCCTAAAATGGCTAATTACCTTTAATGTTATTTTGACACAGGCAAAGGCACTCACAAGAACTACACATATACGTATTTTTGTACTTGGCTTGCTTTTAGTTCGTTTTCAGTTTTTGTTATTTTAAAATAAGTTTAATTAGTTTTTTATTTGCTTTTGTATTTCGCTTTCAACGCCACACACAAGTGCAACTCACACCCAAAGTTAACTCATGCTGTAGTGACAGGCGCCAGAACTGGTACATATTGGCATTTGGAATTCAGAATGGTTAGCAGGATATGCTGCTTCAAAAACACCTCCTAATAATGTAAAAAAATTCAAAGTGAATATTAACATCATGTTTTTCACAAGTTTACTGTATATTATTCGACTAGCATTTTCCATTTGAAAAAACCAAGTGTATTTAATCGGATCATGCTATGGACCCAGGGGAAAGTGTACCTTTACTAGAATGCTACATACATCCAGAGGTGGAGATTTCAGGTCCAGAAAGTACAAATCCAGACCAGGATTTTGTTTCAACCAACTAGTTGAGTACACTGTGACTTTTTAATACTCAACTGGTTGGTTGAAACAAAATCCTGGTCTGGATTTGTACTTTCTGGGACCTGAAATCTCCACTTTTGCATACATCAAGCTTAGTAATGACGGCAGATAAAACATTGGTTTTCACCTTGTAACATTTAGCTAGAATTTGATTGTCCACATATATTACAAATTATCCATTTCTAGCCTGATACTTATTCTTAAATCCAAGTTGATATGAAACTACTGTCTACATAGGAATATTAAGACTGGCTTTTAAAATTCAGTTTGCTTTTGACTGTTTCTTGAAACTGACTCTTGACAGATTGCAGCTCCTACAACCTAATTAATTTAGTATGCCAACTCATGCAATTAGATGGAATGCGCCACCTGTGCCAGGCCTAAAAGGAGTGACATGAGCAGATTGCTCTTAGCAAGAAAAGGGGCAGGGATGCTTCATGAAATTTTTCCTTTAAAATTTCTTAGAAACAAAATTACAGTCAGGGCACATGCAGTCCTAGGCGAGCATCACTATTCGTGCCACCACTCCAAGACACAAGCCTCTGCAGGTGGGGGTAGTGGGCATATCGAAGTGCGCATGTGGTGTGCAAAAAGATTGTTTCAATTGGCCAAACATGTTGTCAATAAATGTTGTTTGATGTTGTGGGGGCAGTGTGTGAATGGGCAGGTTAAGCCATTGTGTCTATGATTAGAAGGTCATTAGTTCAAGTCCAGCTTCAGGAATATTGTCAGGTCTGTGGGCCTTTAAGTGAGGCCCTTAACCCCCAGCTCCATGGGTGCTGCTGCAGGTGGCCGCCCTTCACAGCCAGGCTTGCACTCACCAACATGTCATGGACAGCAAGATGGGGCTGGCAAAAAGAGATTTTCTGTACAGGAATCGATAATCATTGTCATTATTATTATTTCAGAAAGAGACCAGATATTCACCAGTCATTTAGGTCTGGCAATAACTACGATCAACAGATAATGATAACGATAATGGAATGTCAGTTTCCTATTTGTTCATATAGCGTAAGTCATGTCTTATGCTTGTTTACATTTGTTGGCATACTTCCAGAAAGCGCAATGGGAAGTATTTCGCCCACTGCTACACTCTTTTCCTGTCGACATGTCCAGTACTCCAGCCTGCAGAGACCTGGGGTGTTTTGTAGTTTGCATACTTGTATTCCCGATTTAAGTCATTTTCCATTGCTAAAGACCATTTCCAGTGCTAACAAGAACCCTGGATGTTGTTCTTGCCCCATCCAAATATCAAGGATACATCGGTTGCATCCTCACCAAAGAAGACCAATCCCATGATTTATTGCAACCCAAGTTTGTTTGTTGGAGGCAAGTTAGCAGGACCAGTCTTGCCAGGACCATAAGTACGATCTTTGAGTTCATGGTATTAAGAAAAACCCTTGATCTATTTTAGGAACAGTGGTAATAGTTGATGGGGGTAGGCAACTATTGAGCTGTGTCTGAATACAAGGGCTGCGTCCTTTTGAACAATGCGGTCTAGAAAGGCATAGCTTTCGTAGGCTGCAGTCTTTCAAAGTTGTATGAAAAGCATTGTCAAATAGGATGGTCTGGCCATCACCAGCTGTTCCCACCCTTACCCTTGAATCACAAACTGTCGCTCCTATTGCCTAACCAGGACACGTCTCCTTTGCCTCTGTGTAATTGATTATGGGATATGTTGGGCTGCAAAGGATCGATCGGGTTGATCCCTCACGACTCGACAATAGAAGGATGCATTTCTAGGCTGCATTTGAAGAAGCCTTCGTAAAGGGAAAGCCTTGTTACACCACTGTAACACATTCAGTCTTTAAATGCAGCCCCTGAATACGGACACAACCTAGGACTCTGCAGGCTGGAGAACAGGGTGCATTGAAAGGTTAGTGGGTATGTTGAAAATCTTCTGGGCTTGTCGACAGGAATAGAGTGTGGCGAAGTGGGTGGAAATACCCACATACTTCATTTTGCACTTTGTGCAAGTATGACAGCAAGTGTAAACAAGCACATGCCCCACTTTTGATATGTCCACTACTCCGTCCTGCAGAAACTCACATCGTAAACAAGCCCACAAAGAGTGAAGAAATAGATTATTGTTTAATATTGCTAATTTTTGTCTAAGAACCCACTGAATAATATGTATCATTTTATATAATGAAATAACACAATAGTAATAAAAGTAATTATACTACTATTTCTATTACTACTACTAATAATAATAATTAATAGTTTCACTCTGAGAGTTGTAGGGAATGGCTGTTTGTATCTGTAGGAAAAAGAGTTTCGACTGTAGGACTAATAGGTCAGGAGATATCGGCCAAAATGTATTGACTGACTGACTTGGGTGGGATGATCTCAGTAGTGGGTAGGAATGGACATCTTCTTCGCAAGTCTGGTCAGTCTAGTTCTTGTATAATAATACAATACAAAACAAATTCTAACAAATACAATAATGGTCCAATGCACTATGTGCTTTGGACCCTTAATAATAATAATAATAAAATAATAATGTCTTATAAAACAGCTGCTTTGTAGTCATAACAATGCTGGTAGGGGATGGGGGATCATGGGGATGGATCAGTGACAGGGGGTTAAATTCCAGGTAATTTCCCACCATTCAGATGAGTGATGAGACATTGTGATTAGATAGCAATTCCAGTTGATTTTTAACTATTACGATCACATATACATGGTCAGAATTGCAAGGCTGTGTACCTGCAAGAAAATGTGATTTTGCCTTTGCAACTCAAGGATCAGATGGTAATGCAATCTTTCAAAGCACATTACTCGTACATTTGGAATACAGGACACAAGTTCCTGCATCTGGGCCACTGGCCAAGGCTGATGTCAATGATTTCATAGCTATTGCTCTTTAACTCATTCCTCAAGTGATGATGATAAAGGCCAGAATCCACTATAACTTTCATCCTATCAGGCAAGGTAGCCAGCACTAGGAATTATGGAATGCAATGCTCTAAATTAGGCTATGAAATGAAAATATGTCTTTAGAGTGCTTTACTTTATTGATAACATTATTCAATGTCAGTGTGAAATGGTTGAAATGCTCATGATAGGGCAATGAAAAAATGTAGTTTGGCCAGAAGAAGGTGATCCATTCGGTCTTCACAAATGCAGTCAAAAGAAGATGTCCCTGGGTTTTTCACCTATTTTGACTTCACCAAGTCCACATATTTCACAATAGAG
>JAODKE010000051.1:5198029-5216725 GCA_026779605.1 Mormyrus hasselquistii
GGTGCAGAGTGGAAAAGAAAATGTAGTGCTTTGAGCACTTTCTCCACCATCCACACTTCAAAACCAGTCTTGAATGAATTGTGAAGAGTATGTACAGTAGGCCACAACTTCCTACAGTTACTAACTGTGTCCCAGCAAACTGGTCACCACAGTGTGAATGCTATCATTGGACGTATAGGAGTGATGTCGACTAACCGTGTGCAAAGCCCATAGCACTTCTGCTTTCAGTGTGTCAGGTGAGGAGAATGTACTGAAGGCATCACTTGTCGTGGGATCTGGAGACTACCAAAGCGTGTGTAGGCCTATCTGTATAGATTGTACTTGCAGGACTGGCAAACAACTGAATGGGGACAGTTGTTATTCGACTTTTGACAAAACGCTTGTGTTTCTGTCCCCTGATATGTGAGTCAATGGCTTTAGAGCCCATTGTTGCCAGGTTGATAACTTTTTTTAGAAAGCATGTTGCATCGCGCTTCATAGACATTTGTTGTATTTTTCAACCAGCCACAGTACTTTTTTTGAAGCATTGACATTAATAACAATTAATAACTAATTAATATTGTATTATTTAATCAAATCATACATAACATTTTCCTGTCATGTTAGATATTTTACATTTCTTTTTTGTATGATGTTAGACTGTTTACCTACTAGTTGTAACTAAAATAAAAGTATTCATGCAATTCGGAATGTTTTTCAAACGTGTTACGTTAATTAATTATTAAATATCTCAGAAACTACACTCAAAAAAGTGAATCGTGTATTGTGCACTGTATTTTACGTTTATGCTTTAAGTTTAATTAAAATACATCTTTGTTAAGCTAAAATATTTTTTCTAATAAAGTCCATGTAATTATGTCTTTCGTTAAGTGTACAAAATAATCATGCATTGGTTAATCACAAATAATTTAAGTGAATTATGATTGAAATACTTCTTACATCCAGAAGGTGGCACATGTGCAAACTCACTATCCTCCTTGTTTTGCCGGTTAACTTGCCAACGGTTTGAGAGAGGTAGGTGGACATTTTTCATCTGTAGTATTATTGAGCATGATTTAATTGTGTGTTTGTGATACAAAATTCGTTCTATATTTCTGAAGTGCTTGTTTTTTAGAGAGTGGTGGGTCTGGCACGTTTCCTAGCTTATAGTATACGTTAAAGTTAGGTCGGTCTGCTTTTATCCCGCCGAGCTGTGGTTTGATGGGTAATTTTACTGTAGTGTTCCTGTCTGAACTTTCAGATATCAAGCTTTATTTTACTGATGACACCCCATATTTCTTCTGACGTCACTGCTTCATAGTTTTCCATCGGAAACTAGTGGGGAGGGGGGTTTACTGTGAAACAGGTACGGGAAATGCTACGTGTTTAAAACAGCAAATTACGTTGGGCTATTCGGTTACTAGAGGAGTTAGCACGCACGGTAAGTTAGCTACTGAAATAATTAAGCACCGGTAGCTTTTGGCAAGCCCTGGAGCCGGCGTCACCAATAACGGGGTCCTCCAGTGTTATGTTTTAACTAGACTGCATTTCCGCAGAGAAAATGCAAAGTGTCTTTGCTGAAATGTAGCAGCCGTCTGACTCTTCTGCTTGATGAAGACTGAGGTCGGATTTGAACCCCGGCTATAGTTAATATTTTTTGTTATTTGATATAATGTAACATATGAATGTTAATCATTTTGTGTAAAACGTAACTATGACACAGGAAGTACTATAGTTTAGAGCATAGCCTGTTTTGTACATTCTTGTGAGAGTATTTCTGTTTTGAAGGTTAAATGTTTTAATAGGTACAAATAATGTTATTTGTGAAAATTGTGTTTTCAGGTGGAAACAGAATTTGTGAGGATCACCACAGTAGAAAACACTATTTTAATTATAAGTTGATGCTGACTAGTCAGTTTTGACAGATATAGTGAAAAGTTAACAGTCAGAAACCATAACCCTAATATTTCTGTCTTTTTTTCTCTCTTTAGAATGAAACCAAAAAGAGGAGGGAGTGCATCCTTAGGGCACTTTGTATATATCTGAACAAAGACCCGAACATCCTCTTCAAAGAATACCTGATTGGTAATTTTAATAGTTTAATTTCTACCTGTAATAAATCAAATCTTGAATAAATAATCTTGTTACTTTTTTAAAATGTGTGTGAAATGAGTAACTTTTTTGGAAATCTAAATACACTCACTGAGTATTTTATTAGGCACACCTGTGCAATCCAATACAACAGTTCTACCATACATTCTGCTTTTACTACGCTTCTACATGTTAATTTAGAGAGAGTTGAATCTAGTCAACTGCACTTGGTTATATGTCTTGAAGATGTTTTGCCTCTTATCCAAAAGGCTTCATCAGTTCATGTTCTGGCTAGATTAAGCTAGTCTGATTACCTGGTGGGGAACCAGGTTTTTAACCTCTGTGAGGGTGTTGCCAAGGCCACTCATGTTGATGGGCCGTTGGTGCCCTGGGTGTGGCTTTGTTAGTGCTCCATTCTGTTGTAATGACAGTCAACTCCAAGAGATGTATTAGATAAAATATCTCTAAAGTTTGATGGAATCACTCGGCACTGCTTTAGCTTATTTTTACACAAATAGCACTTTTTGAAGTATCACATATGAAGGTATTATTGTTGAAAAAGGTTTGTGCGTGTGTAACAGTAGAATTTGTAGTTGTGTCAGTATGAGTTGTGTACTTGTAGATGTTTTGTGGGAAAAAAAAAAAAATTCTACCGTTACAGGCACTCAAACCCTTTTCACCAATAATACCTTCATAATCATGCTATTTTCATTAAGGGAAGCCAGAAAGGCAAAAGTTAATCTTTGGAATTCTATGAAATCTGTGATTTCATAGATTGGTTGCGTCCTTTCTTTCTCCCCTATGTAAAGTATACTGATGGTACTGCTGTACAAAGCAACTTACCCTTGGCATCTACAGTGTAGAAGTCGAGGGAGGTGATGCCACCACTCCACCAGCTGATGTTGGAATAGTAATCGAGGGTGTTGAAGTTCTGCATCACCTGGGAGACGTCACCCTCTGCATGTGCACTCTTAATGGGTGTGATATATGCACTGAACCTCAGTTATCCTATGGAACTGAAAGCCTTCTTTGAAGTACTTTAGAAGCTCTTGCTTTAACTGGATGCTAGCAGACTCTCAACCAAGGTACAGATGCTCAAGAACAAACTGTATGAATGAACCAAGCAGAATGCTGCAACACGAGCTGACTTGTTTGTAAAAGTGTTAATGTCTAAGGTTTTTTCCTTCCATAGTATTAAATTAAAAGTAGACAGCAGCACGTGTATTGTTATGGTTTGACTAATACAAAAAAAATTGAGAACTACAAACTACAAGCCTGATGTATTGTTATACAATAACATTGACGAATCAGAATTGTTTATGCTGCATCAAGGTGGTTTATAATTGTTAATGTTGGGCAGCAATGCAACACAAGTTGACAATCGTTAATATAATTACATTTCAGGGTATTCCTTCCACAATATTAAAATGTTACAGCAGCACATGTGCTGTTATGGGCAGATTATTATGCTGTTACTAAAAAAAATTGAACTGCAAGTCTGTTGTATTACAACTGTTAGTGTTGAACCATGCTGCACCATAATGTCTATTAGGGTTAGTTGTGGGGTTTTGTTTTAGAACCAGTGGCAACAAGATGTTAAATGAATATTGGTGAATAAAGGGAATAACAAAAATGTCTGGTGTACCAAATTCATTTGTGTGGAACCTGCTGACAAACTAGAATTAGGTCACACTAATTACTATAAAATAAATTGGATGAAAACATATTTTAATTGAACTTATTTTTATTTTACTTCTAAGATATGTTTAAAGGACAAATGTAAAATATGTAGCCTGTAACTATATTATTTATGTCCATATAACATAACTGAATTAGATTGGGTAAGCTAGAATATCTCTTGTTGATCAGAAGTTATTTTATCTAGTTGGGTCAATTCACAATGTGTTAATGTAATACAAGTTCATAAAGTTAGATGAACTTAACAGTTTTGTTTTTAACTAACATAGTACAATTTCTTAGAACCTGTTGACAAAATAATTTTAATTAAAGTCAAAGTTAAATTTTTTTGAGTGTAGAGCCAATCTGGCAAAACCGAAGTCATATTCTTAATCAGTACTATAAACTTAATATAAAACCGTTTAGACATCGTTGGCACCAAAATAATTGTATATCATCATTAAATACATAATAAGCTATATGAAATTATGTTTATATTATATTCTTATTGTCTTTGTGCTTAACTATATTTCAAGCAATGTAAAACAAGTGGTAACTGTGGTGATATTTGTCTAACTGTATCTAGCAAACTACATGAAAGCTATAATTCAATGTTTAATATTTTATGATAGACTTTCAAATAGTGTATTTCCTCATATTTATGGACAACTTGTCTCTTTGTAAACCAGCTGGTGTTGCATTTAGGTCAAACTGCGGCCTCCATCCACGGTGGGGCCAGTAGAAATGTCAGTTCAGGGTTTAAATCATCCAAGCTCGACGCAAACACTTCAACTAACAGTTGAGTGCAGCAGTGCTCAGGCCTGTAATCATGAGAGATGGAAAAACGATGCTTCAAATCCCATCATGGGTGGAAATACCTTGCACTGATAATCCCTGCCTGTCAGCTACTGAAAGTGCACCATAATCCCACCGCTTGTGTTTTGGAAGGATCGCTGGTCTAATGTAGGACGCTGACACAGACACACACTGCGAGGGTCACTGCTACACCTGTGTGGAGGCTGCACATCATTGATCTGTGGGAGGAAACCCACGTCAACTCAACACGCAAGCCTACAGGCAAGAAGAGCCTCGAGTGGGATTCATACATGTGAGCTTTGGACTTAAGCCACAGTCAAGCAAGATATTACCAAAACAGCTTTAGACTCATAGCAATGAATTAATGTTTTATTCTACTTACAATAAACAGAATATATCAGTCCCTTATCCGTACAAAAATACCTGAAAACGCTACAATTGAGATTTATCTGCCATTCAGCCGTTTACAGAATGAAGCAAAGCCCACTGTGAATAGATGTCATCTCTTATAAATCGATACAAATAACTTTACTGCTTTTCACTCCCTGAAATACATACATGGATGTGTTTTCTATATATCTTTCTGACAGTCACTATAACTTGCATTGTGATAATATATTTAAAATATGAGCTAGGAAAGAGATTCACTGATTGGTCAGTCTGCCAGGTGTACATTAGTGCAGAGAGAGATGTGACAGGAGGCACGCGTTGTGCTAAGGTCACCACATTACTGCCGTAATACAGCACACATCGATAACTATATAAAACAATGAACTTAACTGCCTGGTGTTTCTTCACAGACGCGACTTAAGAAGACTTTGGGACGATCTTGTCGATTTGAAGGCTAGTTCTCAACAGGCACCATCCCAACCCTGAGCAGCCCTTTTACATTCATGATCATTTTGTAGGACATAAGTACGCGTCCTGCACTCCCGATGTGTCGCTACCTGATAACTATGCATAACTATACGCCACAAATAGCTATGAACTCGCCGCATTGTGTCAGTTCCAAGATGCACCTCAATGTGACACCGGGTTCGAGTCCCTTGTATTTTGAAATGATACCCACTATTTTATTTTCAATACAGCAAGATCGCATTTTGACAAAAAGAGAAAGAAAAATCGTTTTCACCAGTGAGTTCATCAACCGTTTTAGCTTAATTTCTTTTTTTCATGAGCAACTTGATAGCATGCGCCGAGTCCAGTTTTAAAATTCAGCTTAAACGTCTCAGATATTCTTACAAAAGGTAAACAAACTAAATATGCACAGTAAATATTTTAAAAAGCACTAGAAAGGTCTTCATTTGAATGCAGTTATGATTAAAAACAGAACTGCAGCAAATAGTGATCTGTAACCTAAAATACAGTGTTGCATCTAATTTTCTTCCATAGATTTATGCACTTATACAATATATTAATATGAGTACAAGCTCTACGAAGGTCGCTTTAAAAGCACAGCAAAGCTGACCAGAAGCAGATAAAGCGGAAGAACACCGAGGGACACCGAGGACAAGCTACGTATAGGGGGGCAAATACAATCGCACACAAACCCAGGAGTGACAGCACTCCCAGAAAAGCAGCAAAAGTGCTCAGCGTAACTCAAGGAAAATAAAGCAAAAATTAAAAAAAAAAAATACTACGCTACATACAGCTCTTCTTTGGAGAATGACAACATCAAACCACTGTATTTCGGTGTAGCTACACCTCTCTCAATATCTACAAGCATTAAATCTGTTGAAAGTAGCGGGAAAACGTTACTCAGGTGTTTAGTGTTACGGAGCCCGTGCAGTGGCTCGCGACGGGTAGGGAACATTCTGGAAAAACGCAGCACGGGCTTCAACAGAACCGCTCCAGTAGCTGAGATGAGAAAAGGCTTCCCAGCTAAAGTGTACAAACGTTTTTTTTCTAGGCACTGACGTTAGCCCCTCGTCACAAATTTAAGAGGACACCTTAGGCCAGCCTGGGATGGGGAACACTGCTGTGGAAACAAGATGGAAGGCTGGTGACACTTTCAACTCACGACGATGGGAGATTCAAGTCTTAAGGTTAAGGACCGCGTATTCTTACACATCACCATAATGTCTCTCTGACACGCCTAGAGCGATTCGGATCGCGAGGCTTCTGCCTGCGCCGATCCCCGGCCCACGTCCTTCTAGGTGTTCTCATCGGGTAAATAATTGCACAAGAACGACCAGCTGTTGTCCGCTGACGGGCTGGCAAGGTGCAGAGTGCTTGTCAGTGTGCAGGGACACACCTTAGCAGTGTACTTTGGCAAAACGGGAGCGGCATCTGCGCGCTACTCTGCTAACGCAGAGAACAGACGCGTAAGATCCATCGGGAAAAAGTGCAAAAGTAACAGTCGTCAATCCGCCATCACGTCTTTTAAGAACACAGCTTGGTACTACAGTACGTCGAGAATGATTAGAATAATGTTTCGATATCAAGACAGCAATTAAGGGAAATGTCTTAACGAATGGGTTAGTACAGTGATGCTCTGCTAATGTCATCGTTAGGCCCATGTTTAGAAAGCTTAGCAATGATTCCTTCGGAGAGAATAGCTTATTCTGTTTATATGCAAAAACAGGAATTTTAAAGCAAAGTGATTCAAGGGTTACACCGATATAAAATAATGAATACAAACAAAATCTAAATATTGCTTGACAGTCTGAAGGCAACATCCAGGAATAACCTGGGAGCAGGGAGTGCTGAATGCTCGGTTTTGGGAGTGTTTCTATCCAATAACGAAATGTGAAAAGGGAGGCAGAAAACCCAGTAGCTACTACTCACCGACTTCATGAGGTGAGTGGGACATTGGGGGGGGGGGGACTTTATGGTGTCAAGTTCTCCATGTGTGTCCTCAAAATGCACGGCGAAGCCCAGAGGCCAGCCTTGGAATTACTAGTAAGCATAAAAATGCAATTCCAAGTCAGCAAGAAAAGACCTTCAAGTAATGATCTCATTCCCAATAGATTTCCATTCGTGAGATGGCTCTCCTAGGTTTTTATAAGTTTGCATCCCAATAATAACAGTCATGGTGAGGTTCTCCACCTCACGCCTGATCAAGCATATTGCAAATGCTAAGAATATGGCTCGTCGTTCTCACGTTCTGACAAACCTGACACGTCTCGAAGGAGGACACCCTTTCTTTCCGGATTGCGCTGGGATCAACATGGGGATCTGATTTATTTTTCTTTTCTAAGCACACCCCTTTAAGATCATGCCAGGAAACAAGCTGGCTTCAACTAAACTCCAGGCAAATTCAAAAAAGTTTCTTAGGGTGTGTGAAAAAAATCATATCAGTTTTCAGTTTCTCCACAGACACGGGACAGAGCCAAAGAGGTCTGGGAGTATAGTGGTTATGATCGACTGTATTCTCAAATCTCAACCTAAAGATGGAAGCTTCCTCTTCACTTTTACTTGGACCCAGTGGAAAGCAGCCAACGCTCTCAACGCTGGAGTGAACGAGAAGGTGCTTGTTTACTAGCAGGAAGAGCATAGTATAGACTGCTACACTTCCGCTTTGGATCTTGGAGCACGGACACTGAGCTAGGTGGTAGTCACATGGAGGGAGGCCGGCCCGTGAGGTGGCGCTACCAAACGACAAAGCCAGACCTCAGGAACGGGCTGTGGTAATATGGATCAAAAACACAGGCAAAATGATTGACCTTCACGTATGGAGTTGAAAAAGCTCAAGTGTTGTTAAACGGAATAACCGGTGTCCTGTGCCTGGGTGGCAGGGTAAATATGATTTTGCATTGTCTATAAAGTCTTCCCCATTCGGAATCTGTCTTGAAGGGCTCCGCAGGAGATGCAACTTCAGCGGCTCTCTGTAAAGATGAAGCAGTCTTTTCTCACACCCGTCTCTGATGGGTGGAGTGAATGGGCAGAAGACGGAGAGTATACCACCATGCCTGGCCTGGGTTGCAGCGAGAGTGCAAAAAGAAAAAGGAGAAAAAAAAACGCAAACAACAACAACAATAGACAAATAAACAAGCAGGTATATAAAAAGTCAATAAAGTAAACAATCAGCTTTACACATGAAGTTGTTGATGATATTGCAGCCAGAAATTTCTCTCATTCGACTTTCATAGCTATTGTGTGTTTGTCTATTAAAGTGGCTCAGCCTAAAAAAAGTTTTCAAATGATTGTAGAAGAAAAAAAACTTTAGATTTATCTTTTTAAAGTTGACTGAAAATCTGGGCCTACTGCTTGCTAAAACCAGGAAGTGGACATTTTATGAAAGTTTCATCTCAAATGCTTCAGACTCTGTTCTCCGCTCTTCTCTTAATCACAGCATTCCGAGTGATTCCAGCATGTTCTCCAGCAGGGGGCACCAGGCAGCTTATCACGAGAGGGTCGGGTGTTGGATGGAAAATAGTTTAAACGTGCGCCCAATTTTTTGACCGAAGTTCAGTCAAAAAAAAAAAAAAAAAAATTAAAAATCAAGTAATAGGTCATAAGGTCACGACTGTGCAGGGGTGTTTGAGTTTACAGGGAAGGACTCCTCTGTTAAGCTGGTAGAATTCCACCAAATGTATTAAATCGCTGAATTTTGTGGCGCCATCATCAAGGCTGAAGAATGTCTGTCCATCCTCTTCAAACTGCAGAGGTACAGAGGCATAAGAAGGAAAATAAAATTAAGAAATAAAACTAAACTGGAAGTAAAGTGCTATATAAATCCACAATCGATTAGGTGATCAAAGTATGTTAAAGACTCGCTGCTTCTTAGGAAACAGGAAGTACGTTAATCTAGAGTGCAGAATATTACATATTTATATGTTGAAAAACACTTTCTTAATAACAGTTCAGCGGGGAAGGTCCCAAGGGTCCTGTGAGGAGGACACTTACGGGTAAGATCTGGAAATGCTTGATCTTCTGGTTATGGCACAGTGTCAACACAAACGCCTTTGGGTTGCTCTGGCTGTCGCGCAGAAGGAATAATCTGAAGCAAAGAATGACAGAAAAGCATTTTATATAAAAAGTGGAGGTATATTAGATTCCCCTGAGTCAAGCAGCGGTCATGATGTTGTCTTACCCGTCTACTTGACCTTGCTGAATAATCATTTTGTGGGATTCCTCTCTCATGATCCGACCATGGAACCACAACTGGGTCCTGTGAACTACTGAAGGGAGACAGAAGAAATGGAGGTCAGCATGCATCAAGGACTCAAATGTGGCACACTGAGGTCACCCATTAGGAGAAAACACACACTGGAGCTTAAGGAAGATGGATGGAGGGGACTTGGGCTGCCGAGGATGTTCATTCGCTGACTTCGTTTCTGGGAAGAATTCAAACAACAGGAACATTCAGCAAAGCAGCGTTTACTGGAAGTGAAAAACAAGTGTTAACAAACAAGAACTCAGAACTCAGCATTTCACCAATACTACTACTACCACTACCACTACTACTACTATTATTATTAACTTAGGCTAGTTTAAATGACAGAACAGAGGTAAACTGAATAATAAACAGCTAAATTATAAGTAAAGGAAGTTTTTCTTTGAGGGGGATTCCCAGCACTTACCCGCCAAGTGTAACCCTCTTCCATGGCAGCACTTTGAGCCTCCACGGGGTTATCAATTACCCGGCCAGTCCTCCCTGAGAAATCCATTGCTACCAGCGAGTTCTCTGACACACTCCTCTGGATGGGACAAACAGAAGACGTACGTGGTACTTTATCACGTGCCAGAGTGACACCACTGGACCAGAGTGTTGGGTTTCAAGTCCACAAAACCTGGATACTTTCTTACCACTGGTGACGAAAAGCGGGCAGCCGACGTTTTCTTTTGTTGGGGTAGCTTGTAGTTCTGATACAATGAAATTCCATGCTGTCAAGGCAAAAATCAGCAGATGGTCAATGGTGACTAAATAAATCAATAATTTGACAATTTTATCTGATGTCAGAAAGAGTTGGTCAAGCTGGGGCATGGGTCAAACAAAGGTTCACATTCAGATCAATGCTGATTGCAATGATGTTGCATAAGCAGAATGGATATACACACATTTGCGTGAATGGAGACTGTTTCCTGGAAGGCTTTTTGGAACAGTAGATCTGTCATGCGGCTGAAGATTAAGTACATCTGATTATCCATAATGCTAAAATACTGGCTAATTTGTCCTTCTTTACACCCAAAAACTTGAAGCTAACAGTGTCCTATAATGGAATTATAGTACACTGCGCAAATGAAAACAACAAAGATGTTGATGACGATGAAGGTGAAATGGGCAATGAACAGGCAGCAGGCTTCACTTCATTGGCGTATTTGGTATCTCAATTATGCTTTAGGCCTTAGAGGATGACTAGACTTACCCTCCTGTTTCCTGACTTGCCCTCCCCTTCCCTTCCCCTGACTTTTCCATCCCTTACCATCCCTTGATTTGCCCTCCTCTTCCCATGACTTGCCCTCCCTCTTCATTGACTTGCCCTACCCTCCCCTTCCCCTGACTTGTCCACTCCTCCACTTCCGTTCCCTTTATTTGTTCTCCCCTCCCTCTTCATTGACTTGCTCTCCTTAACTTGCCCTCCCCTTCTCCACCCCTGACCTGTCCCCCCTTCCCTCTTCATTGACTTGCCCCCTTCTCTTGTCCCTCCCTTTCCTTCCCTTATCTTGCCCTCCATTTTCATTCTTGCCCTCCCCTTCCAATGACTTTCCCTCCCTTTCCCCTCCCCTGACCTGCCCTCCCCTTCCCTTCCACTGTCTTGCTCTACCCTCTCTTTACCATCCCTTGACGTGTCCTCCCCTTTCCTTCCCTTGGCATGCCCTCCAGTCCTCTCTAGCTACCTTCCTTGATTTGCTCTTCCTTATCCTTTGCCTTCCCTCTTCCTCGACTTACCATCCTTTATCACCAAAATAAGCCCCTTCATTACCTTGAAAAGACGGAAGGCAGTCATCCAGCAGGTCCGGCTCTGCTCATCCTCTGCACAGAGCATCCTTAGCTCTTTAGACTCACTCCTCACCTTGTTAGGCTGTCAACCAATCAACCAATCAGTCATATGGAACTGCAGGCAGACAAGTATTGCAGAGCATAGCGCCAAGCAGAGTGCCCATTAGTCATGTCAAAAACCTAAACACAAGCGGATACTGCAAGTTGAGCATCCCCTAATACCAAGTATGTAAAAACGGTAAGTATAAGGATAAGGCATTGGTAGACACAGGCACCTCTCACCCTTCCCATTTTTGTTAAGAAAGGATGGGGCAGTTAACTCCAATTATTACACTTGTAAATGAAAGTGGACTGCTGCAGAACATCAAAAATTAAATGCAATTAAGAAACTCCTGCTTTAATTCCACCCTGCTAGACAAAATCCTGTGGTCTCCAACCTTGATGCAGAAGTCATAGTCTGTCGGCGCATTGTGCAGCCTCTTCCCTGTGATTACTGTGAATATGTTGCTGTCTTCAAGGTCAGCCAACAACTGCAGATGCCGTGGCTCCTTTAACACATCAAAAGGTTAAGCTTTTGTTTGAAGTGGTCACATGAATTGTAGTTATTGAATAAGGGATTGCTGTTCTATGAATTGTTGGTGTATTTATGAACTTATAAACAGCTGCAGATCTGATCTGCACAAATGACTTTATAAATTATTTATATTTTAAAAAGTCTGTTTACAAATCACAAAACAAACTGTATTTAGCCAGATAGGTAGTACTAGGTTGTGGTGCTATGCCATACAGATGAATGAGTAATGTGATCAGTGTGAATGTCCTGTTTGGATGAGACATGCTGTTTGGATCAACTTGAATGGGTGCAAACTGTTTAACACATGTGTGGCACACATGCTACATTTGTGCCATTTCTAAGCTGTCGAATCTGAACAAAAATTGACCAAAAACTCAAGGGGCAAAAACCAAATCTGACATGGCTAAATTTAGAGGAAACAGTCAGGTCATGAAAGGGGAGCCTGCAGACTGGGAACAGGAGTAATATGCGTAGGTGTTGCCCTTACCTTGGACATCCCTTTTGTTGAGTAGTACAGTCCTGACCGCCTTAGAAACATGTAGAGTTTCTTCCACGATTTCCTTGCAGTTTCCTTCAGGTACAAGAACCCCTGGATTTCAAGGCAGCTGCTGGGATTCAAGAAATTCTGAAAGCCAGTCAGAGAGTTAGCATCTGAGTAATTAGGAATGCCTTTGGAATTCAATCTTCACAACATTCTGGGGGGGGCACTTGTGATCACATGAGTAAGTAGACCAGGCTTGACTTCTCCGTTTTCTCACCTGCAAAAGTTGTGACTGCGGTATGGTGCTATTGGTCTCTTGACACCATGCTACCATATGCTCAGGGAAGAAATTCTATAAAAGAAAAAAAAAGCAGGAAAAGGGTGTGACCAGCAGGTGGCTTTTTGGCCATAATTAATTCTAATTTTCCTAACCCATCATCCATGATTACAGTGAGTTACCCTTTGGATAAATTCACACTTTTGGGGTGAAATGTGCAAAGAAATACAATTTAATGCTAATTGATGTGATTGACAATGAACGGGCACGTTTGTCCATTAAGCAGGACCAATGCAAGCGGCTTCCCTAAACTAAACCTGAGCAGGATGTCACGAGTAATAGAGTGTTTACCGTGCTGAGATCCACTGGGTGATTCTGTGGTCTGCTGGTCAAGTCACAGAGGAAAAACATTTGCTTTTCCCACAATCCCAGGTACATAATACAGGTCAACCTGTGATATGTTTATCTCCATAGGATCATATTTAACAACTGAAAAAGACTGCAGTAGACAATACAGTGAAATTAATCACTACAGTCACTGAGGTCACAAGGCAAAATTTCACATAGGAACAAAATTCTATATTCTATTGTGAAAAGTGACAGAAGCGTATAGTAAGAGTGTGTGACCTTCAAAGCAAGCAGTACGCTTCCATCAATGATACAACTGGTTCCATACTATCGTTAGCTTGACATGCACTGCGCAGAAGTTTTTGGAAGCTAAATTCATCTCAAGGGACTGAAGGAAATGACAATGTTATTGAAACTGCAGGCAGTTCAAAGCTGCGATTTATGACCTAATCGAACAAGTAATGCTGGAGCCACTGTCTGAGACCTGCAACGTGGCTCATGGCCTCCTGCATCAATGGAGTCAGTGAACGAGCCACAAAAGACTGGCCACCAAACCACAATTTTACCCCTGGCTGTCTGAAGTCCCAGCACTGAAAGAAGCACCAGTGACGTCCAGAGCAGCGGACAGTGAAACAGTATCTGCTTGAGTAGAAACGGACAGAGAAGCTTTATGTTTCTGAAAGCTTTGACCGATCCATAATGGGATGTGGAGCATGTTTCCTGTATAACCTGGGTCCAGTTACTCCACTGGAAGGTGCATTTAACACTATAAGGAGTATCCGTCTGTGAGCGGCGATGCAGGAATATTTTCCAAGCAACGAGGGCCGTTTTGCTTGGCAGATCTGCCCCTATCCATATGGATGTTAAGTCCATTGATGTTTTGAGTGGCACAGCAACAGTTCCTGGTCTTCAAATGCTTTTTACTAGAGCCTGGTCCCACAGGGAGGAAGCCCTTGCAAAGGTTACTAACTTCACCAAGCTTGGGTCACTCTGCGCAATTCAGATCTGTGCCAGACCCTCTCAAGAACCTCAGTCACACCATGAGTCATGACATCACAGCCTTATGGGGGAAACCAGGGCTGTGGTGATGTTTTTCATTCTTGCCTCCAAAGCATCACTCTTCTTTGGTAAGAAGTTCATACATGTAAAAAAGCCGCATTCCACAAGTAACAACAGGAAACATGTTTAAGCCCTACATATTTTAGGTAGGTATAAAGGACCAAAGATGGTTCACATGAGCAGCCCGGCCTGAAACCATTGAGTAGATAGCCTCACACAGGCATTTAGAATCTAATTTTAGTGGGATTATATCGCTTGACATTACAAATTTTCCAAATTACTCAGACAAGTCACTTCACATAAATCATACAAAACAAATCACAATTTATTGTTCTAATCCTTCTAGTCAGACCAACTTGCAGACAAAATGCAAGATGCGTGAAGATAAGCATAAATTCATAAATCCTTCATTGTCCGAATTTAATCTGTTCTGAAAATAGTGTTGGATAGGTAATTTTCAAATAGTAGGAGCCTACATTCTATTAGTGTAAATGGAAAAATAAAATACTGTATTCCCGGCACATTCCAAAACCTCAACCACCTAGCCCACATATCACTCATAGGTCCTTTAGCAGCTAAATAACAGCCCACCAAAGGTTTCTGCTTAATATAAAGCCTTCAAAAGCCAATGACCTAATTATTTAACACAACTTCATTAATGAGTATGTGTGCAACGATACTGTATAGTTTAGGAGACAAATTACGTGTTCTTTCTTCACTGCATGGGACACCTGTAAACCTTCCTGTGTCATGTGCACATTTAGAAACACGTGCTGATAGGAGGGAGTGACTCACCAAAGGATTTCGAAAGAATTCATATTTGGCATAATTCTTCCTGAAGAGAAACTTGCTGTCGCTGGTCATGGTGGCCTGAACCTCCACCACCAACTCATGGTCTTCAAGACACCGCTCTGTGGGAAGATGACCAACACCATGAAAGGCTTGTCAAAAATGACAACTGCAACTTTCATACATCCTACAGGTCCACTTAAAGTCCTCCTGCAACATGAAACCTCCTGGACCATTTACACAAGAACAAAATGAGCAGGAACGTGGTCCAGAACCTCATCCAGACCGAGTCATCAGATGGCTGTCTTGAGGGACATGTCCACCCTTCTCCTTCATATGACATAACTAAACTCTGCTCCCATGGACTCGTGGTCACTTAAGCTCACACAAAGCATAGGGTGCAGAAAAGCCCAGCTAATTACAAGGGCTCATTACATGTCATCCCTCAATGTTTGCTCCGGTGTTGTCATTAGCAGGAAGTTTACGGGGACCTGGGTGGGGCACTACAGAGGGATGATGTCATAGATTTGATGTCATAGATTTGGCTGTCATTCAGTGGAGGATGAAATAGTGTGGAGTAAACTGGACCAAGACTGAAAAAAAAAAAACTTTTGAAAGGGTTTCTGGAGCTATTGTCGCACAATGAAACTCTCAATGGAAAGAACCACAATATTCAGGTTAAAATATTTTAGTCAGTACTGCAGATGATTTTTTTCTAGTGGAAAGCCAACAAATTATGAAGCATGTTTTCTTTTGATGACCAGTTCATACGTAATTCCACAAAAAATGGCAAAGCACATGCCAATTAGATGTTCATGACGCAATGGATGCTGAAAATCAACAGAGACGCAAAGGGTTACACCACCCCCCCCAATTAGCAGGAGATGATGTCTCTCCTCAGCGAGAGAAAGCAGGAAAAGAAATCTGGTCTCAAAGTGGGCAGAACGTTGCTTTTGCTGCATGAAATGACTTGGGGGAAGTTAAAGAGCTAATCCACTTCTTGATGCTTGATCATTAGCTTGAGACGTTGCACTTGGGCAGCATATAAATTGTGGAATGAATTGAATGGCACGTGAGATCCCAAAATGCTTGCATGGTCATTAATGATCTTCAGCGTTAGTGCATTATGGTAACATTCTGCTCTCAACTGTGCGAGATGAGGAAATAACCTTATTCACGAAGTCAAACTGTTGCTATAGTGACAGGGCGAAATTGAGAGCAGACGATTCTGCATACCTGGGGCTTGCATGCATGGCTCGTCACCAGCCAAGGCCCATATGACAAAAAAATCACAGCAGCAGATAAAGGATGTGCTGGAAAATCTCATTTTAGCTACAGTACTGTCTATATATCAAATGTCCTAATGAAAGATGGCCTGTGCAGGCTGCCGTACATACCTTGAAATGCAAAGAGAACCTCAGGAAACATTATGTGTGCTATGTAGAAGTTTCAGAGTGCAAACATCATTAGAGGACACAGCTATCCCCTTCCGGGCCTTTTTGTTGACTTTGTGAAAATATACTCTCTGCGTGACCTTCCATGGCTTGTTCCTATTCCTGAGGAGCTCTCACACTGCCAAGGTGCAGGGAGGTCGTCTGTCAAAAAAGGTGGCTACTGAGGATGTCCACACCATAGTGTGTAAGCCCTGGGCCTGTGCTACTGCATTCATCTGGATAAGTGAGCAGGAAGGTGGTTCATGGCATCCCTTAATCTGAGCAAAACCACGAGGCACACACCTTCACCCGCTGCTGCCAGGATTAAGTTTTAATCCCCTGAATAAAGGGCCTCCAACAAGTTCCTCCGGTTTTCTAGAATGTTCCAACAACTTGTTGCTGAGAAACTGCTGCCCCACAGAGTTCGCATCCATGGTAATCGGCAGAGTGGACATAGTGGCAGGAAAATGGGGAAAGACTCAAAGTGGCCCCGAAGAGAAGCCATACAGGCTGATGGGGGTCCTGGGGGAGAAGCCGCGCAGGATCAGGGGCGGCCCCGGGGAGAAGTCGCGCAGGATCAGGGGTGGCCCCGGGGAGAAGCCATACAGGCTGCCTGTGCCTCCATCAGGCCGCCAGCAAGGTGACTTCCTGTCCAGAGGGAAGGAATGAGCTCATCGTCTCCGGTTTCATCAGGCTAAGTCAGGTGCTTCCCTTTCAGGCTGAGTCCGCTCTCCTGCACTCCCCGGGACTCGCAGCAGATCATCAAGGTTCCTCCAGGAGTCAAGATGACAAGAAACGTTCTAGACGTCCCTGATGAATCGAGCAAATGCCTCAGGCTTACAAGAGAAGCCTTTAGCATGAACTACCAAGGTTATGAAAAAATCTACAGCGGAATATGACCCGGGGTGGGGGGGGAGGGGGGTTGAAAACCAGCGCCTTTAAAACCAAGAATTCCTTCATTCACTTGAGGAAGGTAAGGAAAGAAGGGAGTCTGCCAGCACCACCGTGCCAGTACTTACCCAACCCCAGAAGAGGGTGATGCTCAACAAGTCCCCAGCTGCTGTCGTCAACACAGTGGCTTTTGTAGACTAACAGCTGGGAGAGGTCTCTAGCTGTCATCACGGCGGGTATCTCCACCACTCTACCCGTGCCGTCCTCACTGAAGATTTTTATGATCTGCAATGAGAGCCCCGGCATTAAAAAAAAAAAAAAATATCACAGAATTACACATTGCTGTTCAGCGACGCAGGGCACAGGGATGGGGGGGGGATACTGCAAAGGTCTGCAAACGTTATTCAGAGAGGGGAACGAGGGGGTAGATGCCTCTCACTGTGCTGTGGATTTCAGAAGTCGCAGAGCCGTCGTTATCTCCCAGAAACGAGGCGGGTCTCCTTAACGAGGCTCTCATAATGATCACAGCTCAAGCGGTACAAGTCCAAAACCGGTACAACTTTTCACCCATCGCCTGTTTTCTGTGCTCAGAAAGCAAGGAGCTCCGAAAGAAGGCTGAACTAAAAATTTACGCGTCTGCCGAGAGACACGGCATCAAACAGGAAGCCTAGTGTCAACTCCCCAGCCCCCAGTCTCAGATCAGGTTCCCCCCTCCCCGGCAGAAGTGAATTTAATTAGGACTGGTTGCCTTCATTGCATCGGACACAGTTTCCACAATGCATCAGCTGACTTGTGAATGAAAATCGGCACACTCCTGTTCAAAGGGTCCCTTGTCCTGGCTGGAGCTGGCATTTAAAAATAGCGGTGAGACAGAGAGGAAGCAGCATGCAGAAGACGGCTCCTTACCTCCACGGCCTGCAGCAAGCAGCAGTCAGGAGAGCACGATGGCATTTTGAAAGTGAGCCTGACTTGAGGGAGGGAGGAAGAGAAAAAGAGAGAGAGAAGGGAAAGGAGGGAGGGAGAGAGTGTGTGAGAGGGGGAGAGAGAGAGGGAGGGAGAGAGTGTGTGAGAGGGGGAGAGAGAGAGGGAGGGAGAGAGTGTGAGGGGGAGAGAGAGAGGGAGGGAGGTAGGGGGAGAGAGAGAGAGAGAGCGTGCCTCTAAGCAGCAAAAATATGACTTGGTACGGACTGCTCCAGACAAACACAGTCAGTGCCGAGTTAGCCACTGACAAAAGGACTACAGGCACACAGGGCTCCTAGGTGGCGAATCAAAATCACACCACCCCAACCAATGGTAGGGCTAGCTGGGGCTGATGTAATCATTTCCCACAGGCGCGCGCTCGCTCTCTCTCTATCACACACACACACACACACACACACACACACACACACACAC
>JAODKE010000051.1:5220672-5276454 GCA_026779605.1 Mormyrus hasselquistii
GCCAAGTTAAACATAAAATAAAGGGGAGGGGGCCAGGGGGGCAATCGGGAGGGGGAGGGACGCCTGGGGGGGGGGAGGGAGGCGGGGGCAGGAGGGGGGGGGGGGGGGGGGGGTAAGCCCAGCCGCCAGCGCATTCATCACGGCCGCAATTACCGCCTTGGCGTGAAGCTCTCCCACTAACGAACTCATCAATCAAACCCCCAACAGAGCACATCACGCTTTGCAGTCTGTTCATTTAACAGCCGTTCGTTCTCCTGATGCAGCTTTTATGGTGTAAACAGGGATTTAAACAACTCCCCTGACACAGCCAAGCGCATGCCACACATCCTTCACCCGCAGACCTCCCGTCTGCAGGAACCTTTTCCTGACTGAAAAAGAACCCAAAGCCCAGGCGATGGAGAAATGCTCTTCGTGCTTGGATGATACACACTTTTGTTGTTTGGATTTTCTGGAACAGTCTGCACCAACCTGGAGAGTGCTCTTCATAAATATACATAAAACATCAGGTTTGAGGCTGGAGACATAACATCCAAAGGGGAGTATTTTAACCTGGAGGTAAAGCGAGATACAGGCAGAGAAAGGGCATCACAGCTATTTTGTGACGTCTGCATCTTCGGGGGGGGGGGGGGGCAGACACAAAGGTCAACGGCTTATGGGTGGACTCGCAACATTCCCCCACCCCCCACAGCCTGTTCTCCATAGCAACAGAGATGTATCCTTCCACCTTGATGGGAATCTGCCCTTCGTGTTCCCATGGTTAAACGCCAGGGTGAAGACCCTTTTTTGGGTTCTTTCCTTTTCCCAGATTGTCTGGATTCTCAAGGATTTACGGCAGCATTGGCAGAAAAAGATTATCTCAGAAAGGTGGAGAAACACTGGCCGCTGCCCAAACAGCTTTTCTTTGCCCCGTGGCCAACATGGGCAATGATATCTGGGCTTTTCTACCACACTGTACTTCCCACATAGTCAAAACATCTCACCATGCTTCAGACGGGCAACATGTTTGTGGCATAATTGTGTCGTGTTCCAGGGACATGTTTGCTCAAGGGTGACCAGTTTGTACCCTGATTTCGGATTCTGCCAAGCCCTGGATGCTCTTGAGCTCCCTGTGATTTTCTGCCAAGCTGCAGGACCAGCTTTTTCAAATTCATGCTGATAGGGCATGTTTGAGTGAACATTTCAGAAGGCCCCTTCTATACTCACTGCTGCATGCCCTTTTCTGAGTCCTTCCATCACACTGAAGATCTGTAGCCCAATTGAGACCCTGCAAAGCCCAAGACAAACTCTGAAACCCAAAAGTTCTCATGCCAACCGAAGACCATACTTCTCCAATCCTCATCAATGCAACTCTTATTTGTTGTTTCCACGACAACCAGTAGCTGAACCCATTCTAGTAGAAAAGCTCAGAAGATATATTGGGAGAAAATACTTAACTCCACTGAAATGAAAATAACAATACAGAATGTACAAGTTCTGTATTGCCACACAGCAATCTGGGAAACGGAGCTGGATTAATGAGCTAAAGGCTTGTCGGCCTGTGCGCCGCATCATTACGCTTGTTAAAGTACGCAGATCCATGCCAAATGGTACACAAGCCAGCCGGCGAAGAAGAAACCATTTACAGCAGTGTTTCCCAGTCTGGTCCTCGGGGACCCACAGACAGTCCACGTGGACTGTCTGGCACGGAGCTGGGAAAGAGCAAAAACACAGCATGTCTGTGAGTCCCTAAGGAACAGGTTGGGATGATGTTGTGGGGACCAGAAGAATGGTCCGCACAACATCATAAAACACCTTTTTATTACATTGTGGAAGACATTTGGCCCACACACACACACACACACACACACACACACACACACACACACACACACACACACACACACCAGTAAAAACCAACAAGCAAAGAAGTTTTTTCATACATGAATCACTGGGATCACATACAGTAGGAAGAATATTACTGAGAAGTATGAGTCACACACCACAATAGGGGTTTCCCCCAAATGACCCTCAAGGGGGAAGCCCAAGTCTGATGTAATACCTACAATGCTCACGCTGAGAAGCAAAGGCAGGAGTGAGATGGTTCAGAGGCTGGTGGGAACCAAAGCCAAGAATGAGCCTCCTGAAATGTCCTTTCATACCAATGACTCGCTAGCGTTAGTTATGTTAGGATGTATTTGTACTCCGGCGATATCGAGGCTACCATTGCCACTAATCACTGTTCTTTTCAATCCTTTCATTACAAAACTGGATCACTTCTTAAGACCAGTGTTTCCCAACCCAGTCCATGGGGACCCGCAGACATTCCACATTTTTGCTCCTGCAAACTGGGGACTGTCTGACAGGGAACTGGTCCCAATTAGTACCAGATGAAAAGGCAGGCTGATGGAGTTTAGCCATCCCTTGCACAGCAGTTTATTACCGAGGGTCAGATCTTCAGTAAACATGCAGTGGGGCACTTTATTTACTGTGCATCTCAAGGTCAAACTTGTATCTTTGACTGCCTGCGTCCATGGGCGTGTTGTGCTGACGTGAGCAAATATGGTGTCTGAACACAACAGCTGGAGCTGGAGTTATGGTTTATAGGTAACAAGGCCCGTAACGGCTGAAATGACATCAGCAGCTGTAAACAAGGTGCTGTGCCCTTCTGGGACGTTTACATTCCTGATACGGGCATTCCCATCCTGAAGGATAAGGTCCGTAGGAGCCATGCAAGCACAAGTTTGAAAAATGAAGTGCGAGAATTAGGGATGTTATGCAGGTTCTGGACTGGAAACACCGGCCCAGGCTGTAGACCAGGCCATGCCACGCACCTGCTCACTCTCATTCCAGTCCATTACTCTGCCTTAATCACACTCATTAGCGGCTAATTATCCATACATTCTACAGCAGGACTGCAGAGCCAGTGGCACAGCTAACTTCTTACTGGAAAACCAGCACCCATGCCAACCCAAATGAGGCAAGGAAATGACGATAGAGTAAAAATGGCAGCTTGGGCTTACGGCAGGGCTTAAGGGACACACAGAGTCACGGAGGCAAGGCCATAACTTTGGGATGATGTCTTCATCCATTTAAGGATGTCCAGGGGGTTGTATTGGCAGGTTTTGATTCTTCAGGGAAGGGGAGGGGTTCCTAATTTACACCCATGCATAAAGGGTATTAGTGAGAACGGAGAACAGCATGGAGGCAAGTTGTGAGAGGATGGAGAGGAGGTACCAGCAACATGCCCATGTACATTAGATAGGGTGACGGGAAAATAGAGACAGGATACTGGAGAGTCACAGACAGCGTGGGTGGGTTTTGGACAGAGGTGGACATTTCAAATTCAAATTCAGACCAGGATTTTGTTTCAACCAACCAGTTGAGCATAGAGTCAGTGTCTGACACAAAATCCTGGTTTGGATTTTACTTTCTGGACCTGAGATGTCCGCATCTGGTTATGGAGGGTATGTCCAAAAGGCTGACAACTTGGGGAGAACTTTGCAAAAAGGAGATGGGAGTCTAGTGTGGGATGGGCCTGTCATGGGATCTCAGGGATTTCTGATCCTGAGCCAAACTGCTTGCATGTGGATTGGTGGGGACGGGGGGGGCAAAGAAATAAACAAGAGACCACTCAGAGACGTGCCTGGGGAAGGGAAACGAAGCGCGGGACGGTCACTCAACCACGGCCCAGACGCATGGCTCAGCTTCGAGACGCGCCTTTACTGGCATCCCATAAACGGACTGGGCCTGGCGCCGCGTCACACTGGTCACAACCTTATGAAAAACAACCATACAGCTAAGACACAGCAGAACATCCTTTACAAAAGTAAAGGAAGAATTCCCTATGCACATGGTTAGCCCGCAGAAACACTTCACTGGCTCACTTTACAGTCACAGCAACCAAGTGTGACATTTCCAATAAAAAGCAGTAGTCTGCTCCATTCAGACAGTGTAATACTAAAAATATGGGTGGGGTCTGAAGACCAGACATGGTCTTACTCATTAGCTATGACAGCACAAAACAGTCCCTGTCAGGAGAAAAATGTCTGGAGGACGACGGAAGCATTCTGCTCGCGCCGAGGAGGCCGCCCACCCGGGAATGCCACGTCTCCGCCGAGAGCTTTGATCGGGGACAGTACAGCCTTCATCCGGGCCTCGAAACCACAACGGAAAACATTCCCCTGGAGAAGGTGAAAAGGACAGATGCGGGATGGGAAAATGAGGAGCAGAGTCTGCGGTGTCACCGCATGCCAGAGGCTCAGGGACAGGGAACGAGGAGTGAAAATCCCGAGAGGATTCCCAAGACATGCAAGAAAACACTGACTAATCCTGTCTGATCTGCAGCAGCCAGGGATAGGTCTCAAAGTCAGGCTATGCTGCCAGTCAGGGACCTCTGGCACTGGTTCACCTGGTTCTTTTCCATCCGGCTCTACCTGCCCATCTATCTGTCTGCCTGCCTGTCCATCTGTCTGCCTCTTTCAGGACTTTGCTGGACTTAGTGCTATATGCCAAAGTAGCACTGTGTCAATTTCCGATGGAACAAGATGGCAAATAGGAGAAAAAAAAAAAAAGACAGCAAGAAAGTAAAACTGAGGAGGTTGAGTGTCTTCACATATTCAGGACGAGGAAAGTCCAGGCTTCTTTTACCTGCCTTACTTTCACTTGTTTTTAAAAACATAGCAGAGCAGTGATTAAATAACACAGCTCGTGGGCTTTGGATTCATTAACACCCCTGCCAACTATCAGTCACAGACGGAGAGAGGATACAGAAAACCATGTGCAAACAAGCAGGCAAGAAACACTGGCAGACAGGATGGAGTTGTAGTGATCCATGACCGTGATGAGAGCCTAAAACCCTTTAAACGACCAGGGAAAGCCGCAGCTCAGTCAGAGGCTAGTCTGGGTCCCCTTGAGGAGAGATCTGGAGCTTACGTATGTGCCAGAGGGCTGACACTGTGGCAGGGACCCGGGGTTCAGCACGGGGGAACTGGCTGGGCTGCACAGCTCAGGGAATGGGTTAGGAATAGCCGGGAGGGAGGATGTCCGTAGCTCCTCTTCCTGAAGCCTCCTGCAGGGGGCGACAGACACCCAAGTTCATTACACATTTTGTCAATTGTCAGTGACAGCATTTCTGACAGAGACGTAAGTACACACTGCAAGGCATCTGTACTTTATCTTTTACATTGACTTCCGGTCGAATACCAGTACTTAAAGTTCCAGTATCCAAAGTACCAAACTAGCTGGGGTGTGTTTGGTACTTCAGTACTTTGTGGTGGAACTTGCAAACGTAGTCTTTGTTGATTGGTTATTAAAAAAAACAATACAACTGCCATCTTGAAAAAAAGTCACTAACTCAGAAAACAACAATAAACGAAGTTTTTATAATAAAAGAAAATTCATTTAAAAAAAAAATTCTGTATGTGTGGACAAATACAGGAGAGCCATGCTTTATTACAATCTGCTTGGAAGAATCAGAGTAAGATCTGGACGGCATGACAAGAAATAAATAATATTTGCTATAATATACTAGGGCTGCATGATATTGGAGTTTTTTCAAATATCATGATGTGAATTTGCTGCTAAATATGCAAAATGAGTTCAAAATAAATTTCTCACAAACCTGTGATTGAAACAAGGATGAAAATGATTTTCTCAAAATGCATGCAGCACTTGCGCAAAAACAGTGGTGGTAAACTTAAACATGATTCTGTAAACATATACCTAGATAATCTTGAAATGGAATGAAATTAAAATTAGAATGATTGCTAAGTTTTGTTTGTTATGACAAAGTAAAAATGTTTTTGAGAAACTTACATACATTATAGCACTGAGGGTTTAACAGTATGAAAAAGCCTGATTTCAATCTAGCTGCCTAGTGATGTAACAACTACATGTGCATAACATGCAATGTTGGTATTAATATTGCACATTTCCCAGTCCTATAATATACTACAGCCATTTTTTGAAATACCTCGCCTTATGTTATGACGTCATTTGGCGGCAGTACCAGTTTATACACCAGTGGAAAACCAACAGCTTGAAGTACCAAAAAAGTACAGTACCTGGTGTAGTGGAAAAGCACCCCAAGTGACAGAGAATGTCGTTGCCATTGAGGAAAGCAGCACCGCATGCAGAGAGGAGGCATTGAGAGTTATCGGGTGGGGGTTAACAGGATGCAGCTTTACCTGACAGCCAGGATGTGCATAGGCTGGGAGCGGCAGATTCCCTGCCTGGAGGAGGGGGCCAGGCCAGGCCGTGGGCCAGGGCTCCGCTGCAGCTGCCCGTTTTGGATCAAGGGGACAGAGTCGGACGGCATGCTGATCGTGGAGTACAGACTCTCGAAGGACGAGTTCATGTCGTTCACCAGTGCCTCCAAGTCCACATCGTCCTCTGTGAGACAAGAATGGGGGCCCAGAGTTACAGGTACTATGCAAGTAGCCAACAGGTACTACAGGTAGCCTACAGCCTAACTACAGAGAGCTGACAGGTTACATACAGGTAGCCTATAGGTGGACTGCAAATTACCTACAGGTAGCCCAGAGGTAGACTACAAGTTACATACAGGAAGCCACAGGTAATCTACAAGCTACCTAAGGATTACATACAGGTAGCCTACAGGTGGACAACAAATTGGCTACAGGCAAGGGCATAATTTTGGCTGGAACATTGGGGGAGTTGAGGTCTCCACCCATTACGGGAGAAAAATGATTATTGGTACCAGCTAATACAACCCCCTGACCCCCCCATAATTTATGCCCATGGCTACAGGTGCAATACAAGTTACCTGCAGGTAGACTACAGACAACCTACCAACTAATTCAAAGTGTAACTTACAATGAGCTTAAAAGTAAACATGAAACCCATTGGCAGATCTCAGGTAGCCTACAGGAAACCAACAGGTAAGTGCTGGTATGAGGACACGTTCACTGACCTCTCAGTAAGACTGCGCAGGGTGTGTTCACATCAAGACACAAACATCTTTTTCTTCATCAAAAACAAAAATCATACGCGCACAACAGCAAAGTAAAATGGGTTTATTGCTTCCGACACCATTCACTAACATGAGAACAGAAAGTTTTATGGTTTGCGATGTTCTACCGGATACCAAATCCAAGCTTGCCGTGTTGGGGGCAGATACAGACCAGAAAAAAAATGGGACATTAGGAGCATTTCTCTTTTTTGTTGCTGCAAGAGGCCGTGGAATCCTCCTGTCCTCCCTGTGGTGAGCCAAACCTCACCATCTCAGCAGCACAGGCGGGTCACGAAAGGCCACATCCAAAATTATCTGGTAAATGAGCCGAAGGCGGGACGTTTCGCCAAGCATCTGGGCATTTGCGGGTGAAAAGGACGCAACACGCTTCAGTTTTCCTTTGAGGCAGAAAAGAGATGCAATGGAGCAGAAAAGTGCACTTATCAGGTGAAATCATACTCGCTGAAGCACTGAAAATGGTGTTTCTTTACGCGGGACCCTGGGAGAGGGGGTTGCTGATCTTGACAGATACTAATTCTCACTTTTTGATTTTCGCAAGAGTCCAGGTTTCCCAGACGTTCCAGTCTCATAAGGCTTGGTTATTGTTGGACTAAGGTTGAGGGTCATCTCGGTGAACAGACTTACTCAACATTCGCTTAAAAGTCATTCTTCACACAAGGCAGGAAACGAACACAGCCCTGCTGTGCCGAACACAAAACGCAAACATAGCAGTGGCTTCCCTGCACCAGTGGGAGACGTGTTCTTGTTATTTGGACCTGCTGTGGGTCTGAGTATGTGTGCAAGAGCTGAGGGTATCAGCCAAGCCTCATCTAGAAAGCCCCCCCGCACCCCCACCCCCCAGCATTAAGGGGTGTTCATATAGGAAAAGCAGCATGTGACTGGAGTTCATGCAAAAGCAACTTCTGCCCAAAAAGGAGAATCTCTGAAACTGAGGAACATGGACATTCCTGCACCAAATTATCAATCATCAACACCAGCGTGGCAAATAATATTTCTGAGAAGTATTTGTACTCAGCTCTACCAGGAAAGCCAGCTGCCGCCTCAAGCCAACTGGACAGTGCGAAGGGAACATTCGGTAACATGTAACAATAATAAAAGATTAATCAGTAAATAAAGTTTACATACACTTAGAACCATGCAGTATTTTTGTATGATAATCATTTTAAGGTTTGTGCATCTCAATAAAACAAGATTTCCTATAGGAAAAATAAGGAAACACAATGTGAACAGCAGTCCAAACCTCAAATTCAGTAGAGGAGATAGCATCTTTACAATGATTTACCACTAGATGTCACCAAAAGCCCATCCTGGGAGCACCTGGAGGGTTTCCAGCACAAAAAAATTTACCTGTTGGATGACTGAATTTAGGGGCTGACCAAGCCCACTTCCAGGTTTTAAATCGAACTCAATAATTATTAAATAACAATAATTTGCAAAACCAAAATTCAATAATTGGTCAGCTACAGGTTCACTGTTGGAATAAATTCACAGGCTCTTGAATAATTTACAACTTCATTCCTTGAACATTAATATTAAATAGTCAACCTGGTGGATTCTGATCTGCATCTGAACTGAAACAATTGAATCTGGACCAAGTATTTTGTACTGCTGACGGAATTTAGTCCTTGGGGATATTCTATTGGTGACCCCTGATGTAGACTAACCAGTGCATAGTTCCCAACATGCATGCAGGCATAGCAAGGGAATCAGTCCTTCAAGAGTTCAACTATGAAATATCAGTGCTGGTGACCAAACAGCACGACGTAACAAGGTGAGCGAGTTCTGTGAGGGGGCGGGTTCAATTTGCACTGTCAATCACCAACTTCTGCCATTGCCCAGGTTCCCCTCGAGCTAAACCAGGCAGCCAAAGATACTGAATGACAACCCTGCTCACTGCCAGTTTACAATCCAAGTGGGGAAGGGACAAGAATCAGTTTATGTACATGGCAACTCAGTGGTCAGACTGCGGTTCAAACCTCCATTAATGAACAACTGAAGACTGGCACAGATAAATCCAAGGTCACAGCACTGTGGGCTCCAGCATCGTTAAAGGCTGCGATGGTGGAGCAGGATGAGTTAATATTTAATCGCTCCGTAAATTAAAAATTAATCTTCTTATTCCATACTATTAACAGACATCCTGAAATATATTACGCAATCTTGTATTTTGTACCCTGACAAGCAGCAACTATCGATGAACAGTAATGTGACAGCTGGCAAAATATTAATTGCATAAATGCAGTGTCATCTAACAGGCATATAATGAGTAAACCAGACTGCCCATGTGGGCATGAGAACACACTGGCACAACCGCGTTTACAGGTGGAGCTGCCACGTGAGGCAGCCGAAGGAGAGGGAAGGGGGAAAAAAAAAAAAAAAGTGTACGTGAGGGTGTTTACAAACTAAAAAGAACTATAAAGTGCCAGGAAGGAGTAGGTGACCATGCTAAGCCTTGCTGGATTACTGTCAAACACGGTGTTCCCTGGGAAAGACCTTAAATAATCAAGATCAATGGAATTACTGTATGCTTTGAAATTCAGAGCGTTTCGTCCGCTTAACTTAGAACGACGTGTGGCCACACAAAGCATTCCTGCCATACTGGAGACGAGACCCCCGCCACATGTGGGCCGAGCTGGGAGGCCTGCTACACCGCGCATTCCGACGGATTCCGGCACATTCCGGAGCATTCTGGCGCATTCCATGTGAAACAGCAGAATCTGACACGCTCTGGGAATCCACCCGCAGCATCCATGTTTCTACATGAGCAACAGCCATACAACTGACATGCATTCTACCATTACCCACATCAAGGCTTACATTTTATTTCCAGAATAAGCAATAACACTAACAAACAACCAAAGCTGGCCTAGGAGGGTCAGGTTGCAAAAATGTTTATGCTCTACAAGAATGACAATACAGTTTGCTAGAATTCTGAACCAATGAGCATGTTTTATCTATACTATTTCACCTCTGAATGCCCCCTCCCCACCAATAAGTCAAACCCTTACCCTACACCTTGAAGATGAACACTAAAAACCATATACAAAAAGTGTGAAAACCCTATGAAGTTATGGCATTTGGCTACACGATGTGTAACACTAACATGGACTTGTACAGTTACTGTGGGTATCAGAATCATAAAACTTATCTGAAAGTTTATGATGGAATTTTGAACTCTGGGCACAACACAACATAAGCCAACCCATAGATGGCAGACTGTAGTCCTGAGGCAAAGGAAATATTTCTAGAACAACCATCCTCTCAGACGAGTTGTTCAGGGTACAACAAGGCAACGGGGGTGAGGCAGGCAGGGATGGAACCAACCAGGGGAGTTGAGTAAAAAATATAGCCTGACATGCAATTTTTACTAGCCAGTGGGCTAGGGTTCAGTTATTTGTACTCACCCTTCATCTAAATTACTCACCTCAGGCGAGTGGGCAAGCTTAATGTCAAACCCTGGATGTCAAACAGACACCCACACACAAAGACACACACAGCAGGTCCTCTTCTTATATGCAGGAAGCTGGGACTCTTTTTAACCAGCATGACCATGACTGTGACCAATCTCGCTATAGAACATAAAGTTTAAGAGACAGCAGGGGGCTGCGGCATGCAGATCCTGAAAGTTCAGGCTTCCTGCTACCTAAATCATTATACTGATGGAAAGAAGAGGGTAGGCCATGGCAACAAAATGAAGATGATGGCAATGGGATGAGGTGGATGCTTCTAAAGGCAAAGTAAAGTGCTGACGTGCTGGTGTCCTCCACAAGAACATTATGCTGACCCAGAAAAAGGCTAGATCATCGACATGAGACAGGGAGCAGCTCTCAATGACTGGAAGATCTTAATAAAAGGTACCAGCAATCCTTGCAGCCATCGGCTTCCAAACCCAGTTACCAGTCACCATCGCTGACTTTACTGATAATCAAGGACCATCTCAGTCTCCTACATGCTTTCTACTCTCAGCATGAAATCGTGTGATGCCATTTCCACATGGGATTTAACTCTTCTTGGACAGAATTCCAGGGAATAACTCGCTGTTGTCCAGAAATCTGAACAAACCCCGCTGCAGCTCTGATCAGATAAGCGGTTAGAGGATGGATGTATAGATGTAGGCATGAGTAGATGTATGGAGGGATATTTGGGTGTGTGTTGGAATAACGAGAGCTGCTTCTGGGACCACCACACGCATCCAGTTTACCAAGGCAGACTCACAGCATTTTCCACATTTCAGGGAAGCCAGTAAATTTTTAAGTGTGATTAAGTTAATATTATATATATTTTGGACGCGTCTGGTACCCTTCACGTGCCCCCTGAACGGCAGCGGTCACATCCTGAATCAGGTGGGTCCAAACAACTACAGGAGGCGGGACCAAGACATCTGATTGGTTGGTCCCACCTCCTGTAGCTGCTTGGACCCACCTCTTCTACAGTTTGATTGGTTCTCTCTCAAAAATCATTTTCCCTTCTGCCCTCAGAACATTTTTGTGTAAGTAAAACTCCTATGAGCCTAAATGAGTGCAGCAGGGAGTGCAGTTGCTACAGTTTACCCAGCAGCGCCACCTTCGTCTGTGTTGGGAAAACAAAAACACAATAAGGGTGTAGGTGCAGAGACCAGTAGGCTGGGGACCAACACGCATTTCATCACATCCTGCTTCAAACCTTCCAAGAGATGAATATATTTCTCCTCTGTTGCCTTGCCAGCATAAAGTAATCTCAAATGCAAGCTGATATTTAGATAAATTTAAGGGTAGTTACAATCCCAATGTGGCTCAAGATTCTGCTGAAACAATTTTATTACCATAGATGTCCCTGACATGTCATTCTACTGTACAATAAAACAGAAATATTGAGGAATTACAGTTCAGCTGGCATGAAAATTTGTTTTTGCCAGACAGAGAAGCCTTGATTCAGCAAGAACTGCAGGGAAGGGATTTCATCGGCAGCTAAATTAAGTTGCCATAGCTACGCTGCAATGCAGGAAACAACATAGTGCCTGGTGGCAAGAATCTAAAAACAATACAGTGAAAACGAGCAGAGCCTGACATTCATCGGACACCAACCTTGGTGGCTTGGGGAGTTCCGATTGGACGCCTGCCGAAAACTGGGCCCAATAAGATCTGCAGGACGGTGAGAGGAGGTGCGGTCCACACTACCCTGCAGAGATAAGGTAACTTTTCAGAGCATTGCACTTCATAAAGAGAGCAGTTTTATGAAGCCATCCTCGTTGTTCCTGCGTAGTTCAGATATGGGTAAAGACAGTGAAAGATCACAAACTTCAAACACAAACCATAGACTGAACATGATCCAAACTGGCACAAAGGTAATAACTGAGATAGGAGAAGTGGTGGGTGGGATTTACAATGTGCTGTCCAATCAACAACACAGCTTCTTATTAGTTACTTTCTTGAGTGCTTTTGGGTGCAACCAGACAGTATTTTGCAGCACATATGACCCTTGCCACGATGGGTTAGAAGCCCCATTTCTCCCACCAATAATGGTGAAGGCGACACCAACAACGCACTGCTCCCCAGCCTCTCAGGGGTCCTAATTATTGTAAATTTGCATGTAGACAGCTGACCCGAATACTCAACAGTGGTTTCGCAACAACATTCGCACTGAAATCAGGAATAACATTTTGTGCAGACATAACAGTAGTTAAATATTAATAACCAATGTGTGGGGTGGAGGAACAGAGGAAATGAACACCTGGGGGGGGGGGGGGTATCAAGGTCAAATAACCACCCAAAATCTCGTCAGCCTCCTCCGGTACCTAAACTAAAACACTCTGATCAATGGTCCCACTTGTGTCTTGAACAAGCTTAAACCATTCAGGGTGAATGTGGTCCAACGGCAGATGGCGACTGCGGCACTCATGACCAACCCCCCCCTCAGATCTGTATCCTATTGGCCAGGCCGTGTGAAGTAGGTCAACAGGCCAGACGGAGAGCGAGGGACCCGCTTTCCTCTATATTCAGACACTCTTCCACTCTCCACTCTGAAAAAGGCAAGATTATATTAATTCTGTATGTGAAAAATTTACCCACAAACAGCGACAAATGCCAGTCAAGCCCAGCAGCCCAGGCGCTAGAGTATGACATTTTTAGTCTGGGCAAGGGCTCTAATTCATACTGGTAGCTTTTGCACAATCTTGCATAACTTCTCCGGGGGAGATCAGAGAGGAGAAAGGCCTTAAAAGGATTAGCCTCCATGGCCATTCTGCTGGATGTTCGTTTCGTCCAGGCTGATTCTTAACCTAAATCCCAGCAAACTGCACTACGTGCCCGTACGATGGTTACATATGCTAATCGGCTAATACAGAGTGACACAGACTTACTATTGAAATGCAAACCGATGCTACAGTAGTGCAGTTGTTAATTCCTTAGCTAATCCTTCTAGGGTACACCTTGGTAACTACACTGCCTCAGTACCATGGGATTTGAACGCTTCATGTGGTAATTTTTGACCATGGCTCCATGGCGTTCGAGTGGCCAGAGTTCAAAGTCAAGAGAAGCGTTGGATCAAAGATTAACTTGTCATGCAAAGGAAACTTTTACTCATGGTTCCATACGAGCTAGAATCAAACTAACATAATAATGTTGATTGAATGGATGAAGAGGCTCACATTTGTACAAAAACACACAACAGAAGATGACGGCTTATCGTGTAAGTTATGACACCGCTCTATCATCCCAACTGACTGATCACAATGTGACCTTTGACCGGCAACCATGGGCGTTGTGGACGTGCAGGTCAGCACCGCCGCCGAGTTGGTCTGCGACCCGGCCATCCCCCCCTGCCCGAGAGTTCTCTGTAGAGCCATCTGTTCGCGTCAACTTCTCCGCCAACACAAATATGAAAGGCGTATCTGGGCCATGCTCCGCACGCCGCTACTCGAGCCTGTCCAAGTCAAGTTTACGAGCTTCACTGGGTTAAAACGACAGCGAGCGGTTCAGCATGCATCAAAGTTACAGAGAGTGAGAGAGTGAGAGAGAAATAAAAGGGGTGGGGGGGGAGAGAACCAAGACGTCAGGCCTCATAAAACGTGATAAATCTACATGCATTCATTTCATTATATCTGGGCACAAATAGTCTCTGCGCAGTATTAATCTTTTTAAGCTTATTTTGTAAGCGGAGATTCTTGGACGCCAGGCCAGCATCTATTCAAACGTGATGGTGGGCATGTCAGATCTCGGCATTAAAACGCCCTCAAAATTAAAAACAGCTTGAGCCAAAGTCCACAACGAAAATTTATATATATATATATATATATATATATATATATTATATATAAATAAAATAATAAAAACACATTTTCAATTTCCAGTTTCCAGGAAATCGAAGAACAGTGCGGGAAATTCCAGGAATCTCACACTGCCAGAGATTCCCAGTGATCCGCTATAAAACTCCAGAAAGAAATTTACAGCTCTGAGAAAAAGGCTGTCTTTCCAGGGAGGGCTGGCCATAATGGCTATCACAGCGCAAAGGCAAGGCCGGCAGGGGCTAGCAGGGCGTGCGTATACACGACGGCCATGCCTACAGGGCTCACCCAATGCCTTCTCAGAGACTAACATAGCATCATCTTCTGACAGACGCACAAACAGCAGCTTTGCACCTCCAAGGCTGTGGGTACACACCTCCCATCCCCAGCTCCTGTGTGGAGTTAGCATCAGTTACCCCCTCACTGTTCAAAAACAAGCAGTTACCTGCCATCTCCAAATCTCCCTTAGTGTGCCTGTCCAGTGATGGACTGGCATCCTGTCCACCCTGCTCTTTCATGAGTGGATGGGTGGATGGACCAGGCTCTGAGCTCAATTTAACTGCACCATATCTGTGGCCTGTACTATGACGCAGCGTTACTGGCTTATCAGAGTAACTGGTCCAATTTAAGGTAGTCTGGGCAAAATGTAAGTGAATGAATATTAGTCCATTTAAACATTTAAATCCGACAAGTTCCCCGGTAAGCCAGTGTCACCGCTTCGCGAGTACAGACCACTGGTCCGTTTCCATTTAATCAGAAATGTGATTCACCCTCAGTGCCGGACAATAAGTTCGGGTGCCTAACTTTCATGCTGTTCCGGTGGTTAACGTGGCAGATCGGCGTAGACCATGCTGCTGGCTGCTTTCATAAATGCCTCTCAAGTCCTGGAGATTCAGATCCAGAAAGGGAACAAAAGCCCTAAGGACACACTCTGGCCAGGACTTCCGGCTGCTCCATGCTTCTGAGCCTCTATTGGCAGTCTTAACGTCCTTTAAAATGTTACCTTAACCTAACCGACCACAGCCTGAGTGTTGGCTGCACGGCGTCTTTTCCATACCCCTTCCATAGCTGCAATCTGCAGAGGTGTTTCAGAGAGACGCCTCCCAACTGCTCCCTGAAGCAGGACGTTTTTCCTAAATCGGCCTATTAAAATATTTCACTGTACTGGGAGAGAGTGGGAAGCATTTAACTGCATGGTATTTACTTGGAGATCAGCTATATTTAGAATCATTCAAAGTGCCAGAGGACTTTGTAAACAAGGCATCCCCAGATCATCAATGAGCCATCAGAGCCAAGGGGACATCGCCTGTGTGACTGAGCGCCATGAAGACAAGCTGAATAAACAAGCTCGTCTTCAACATACTTTTGCAAAAAAAAGAAAACAGCAAAACAATAAGTTAAATTGAAAGAAGTGGGGGGGGGGGGGCGCTGATTCAGTCAAGGAGAAAAAGACCAACTCAACAGCATTAAAGGCGCCTATCAGAAAGATCCCTTTAAGGGCCTTGGCATGGAGCCAATTTCCTTTTCCAAGAACATTCTGGACCACTGCCCAAAATTCTGTAACGTTCCCTGGAGTTATATAAGTCTGCAAAAAATTAGGTCATTTTCTGCTCGGTATGTGTGCACATGGGCACATGATAGCGAGCGCAGCCAATCGTGGGGCATTAAGGAGTTTACAGTGTTTACAGCAACTTTGGGAGAACCAATCACAGGGCAATGAGAACTATACAGCGTTTACAGCAACTTTGGGAGGGCGAGTTGCGGTGTGTTAAAGAGTTTACAGTGTTTACAGTGACTTCGGGACAGCCAGTCACGGGCGTTAAAGAGTTTACAGCAATTTCAGGGCCGCCAATCACAGGGAGTTAAGGAGTTTACAACGTTTACAGAGACTTTGGGACAGCCAATCACGGGGCTTGCCACGAGGCCTTAAGGAGTTTATAGTGCTTGCAGAGACTTTTGGATGGCCTGGTTGCATAACAGCAGAAGGAGAAATATCCTTTCATTAAATTAACCACAGGACCCATGACTGGAGTGCTGATTCTGGAGTCACTGAGTCTCAGCGTTTGTGGGCTTTAAGAAAATAAATCAGGAGCTGAACCAATCAAAACCCTCCCTGCCTCAGTAGACACACCCAGGGGTGGAGCAATCACCTCACACCTCCAGAGCTGCAGGCTAAGTCCCGCCCCACACCTGTGGGCACATGAGGAGCTTTGGGTGCTGCAGGGTGCTATGTCCAGGTCGAAACTGGGAGCCCAGCCACAGCAAAGATCTTCACCAGTATTGGCCCAGTAAAACACCAAAACAACAACACAACAAGGCTTTGAATCAAGAAATGGCACCGCAAGCCGCCCTACCCCAAGGTCACATGGGATCCCCCTACAGCCCAGATTGTTGAGGAATGAAGCGAGGGACCCCCAATGATCCTACCTGGTAATTTGGGCGGTGAAGAAAATAATCTGAACATCCAGCCAAAGCCATGTGATCAGCGATCGACCCGTGGTCCAATGAAGAATAACATTCACTTTCAACTGGAGGGAGAGAGACCTGCAGAAATACTAAACACACACAAAAGAGAGACAATTAATAATACATACCATGACATCAGCTTTATAACCCGTTATTTTTACTGGGCACAGAGAGTATATTTAGGCAAATGTACTTTTCAGACAAGCAGGCAGACAAACTGAGATGAGCACACCGGCTGTAAGTTTGTCGTTTCAAATGGGGTGTAGTCCCACCCTCCAGAGAGACTCCTCGGGACGGCACAGAAATCAGCGTCAATCCTAGTCATCTACCTCCTAGAGACAAACGGCCACACCCTCAGCCGCAGTTCTGTGGACGGATCCGATGTAGACACCCTTACATCGCTCTCTTCAGTTTGGCTGTCCCATCTTTACTGATAGGGGGAGGGGGCTAGGGAAACAAACCACGTGCAGCTCCGCAGAGGCTTAAAATAGGAGGCCGCTATTCTCGGCTTTCTTAGAGCGACAGAGCGATACTGAGAAGACGAAGGGTCGGGCAGCTTCGAGCTGCCTCTCCAGCTTCCAGATCCATAATGCTCAGGACAGAACATTACTTCGCCATGACCGATTATCGGACAGTCATGGTTTACCCTCTTACAACCAGCCAATTTGGGCAGCGAGGCGGCCAAATGAAACTGACAGCAATCCCCCGGGCAACAAAAATAGCCATGAGCTTGCAGGCTATGTGCTTCCACAGCGGCGGCATCTGTGAAAAGGCAGGACGTGGCAGCGAGCGCTGCAGAGTCAACGTGATGTTGCACGCACAGGGGCACACACACATGTGCACACAGGAACACGCACACGCTCACACACAAAAGTGCTAACACACACACACACATGCTCACACAGACACATACACAGAGTATCATATGCAAGATACTCAGAAAAACAAGAGAAAAACAAAAAAGAGAAAATTAGTGGTTAACAGACACTCACACAGAAAGGTAGGCAGACAGAGGGACGGACAGACAGACATGCACTACACACAACAAACAGAATCCAAATATTTTAGTGCCAGCTCTAATACGAGTCATTTTTGTACCCAAAAGGAATAACACCAATGAATGTTAGTCTTCTAAAAAATATACTTTTGGGGGGACGGGTGGTGGTGCTGAAAACACCTTCAGCTTTTGTAATATGGACGATTCGTGTACAGCATTTCGGCGAATGTGTGACAGCGAAAACTGAATGACCGTGCAATAAATCAAGCCAAGTCATGCGTGCTCTGATAAGGTTAAAGGGTCTGATTAATTTCAGGAGAAACTCAATTATGGGCAATAATTTAAGAAGTCAGCTGATAAAAGTTAGGATGTCAGGAACTGAGTCAGAGTCCTAAACCCAGAACCCCCTTCAAAATGAAAATCGCTTTCCTCAAACAGCATGATGGAATCATAACGCACTGCTTGCAAGGCAGAATGCTTGCAAGGCAGCGGGCCGCTCTTCACGTCTAACTCCTCCACTCACCACTACAGTGAATGAAATGCAAAACAGCAATTGCAGTCAGGCAAAGCTGCCATTTTTATTTATTTTTTTTTAAAAAAGAGAAAAACTAAAGTCATGCTTCAGGTTTAAGTCACCTATAACTGGAAAAAGAGTATTGAAAAAGGCAGTTCTTGGCTTTTAACTGATGAACTTGTTCGCAAGTGAGCCTCTCTCACTCTCTACTTCCCTTGTTCTCTGGCGAGCTCGATGCTACGCTAACACACTACCTGCAGGACATATGGAATAAAATAAATAAATAAATAAAAAGCTTGAACAAGACACAAGATACCCATACAGTAAGCTTCATAAAACAGAAAATGACTATGCGATGGTAAGCGATACATGCATGGGCTGAGGCTGTGAGCATATTAGCATGTACACCACACTGCCCTCTGTAAACACAGGGCGACACAGGCTAAACGCTTATATAAAGATACCAGATAACTTTACCTACTTTACCCCAGCTCCCTGCTGCAATGTGTCTTGTTAAAACATTAAAATGACCAGTGCAAAATTGAAATCAAGGGTATAAATAAAGACTATTAATATCCAGGTTTTCTTGTACTTGTCAATACCTGTAAAAATGCAACACCCTTCAACACGGCAGTTTCCTGAGTAATGTCCCAATTAAACCTACTGCACAAGATTTCCCCTGAAACACAACAACAGTAACCTGATACACAATGTGGAAGCCATTCCCTACCAGCAACCAGAGGTCTCCCACATGCTGCCCAACTCACCCTCCGTCATCTGATACCCAGCAGAGTGCAACATCATGTTTGGATCTTTCCATTAAAATGTTTGTGCATTCTTTCGTCCTCCCCCCCCCTTGCACCAGGATCCCAGTTGGCATAAACTGAAGTAACCACAGCCACTGCTAGCTAATTCCATGGCACAAATGCCAAGAGAAGACACCGTGATTTCCTTGTATCTCCTCAACATCTCACACTGAAATCAGAATTGTCCTGTAGTCACAGAAGACAATAAAGTCCTTCCTAGGCACAATCGCATACTTTCTACTGATCATATGAAAATAACACCATGCTTGTGAAACATAGAATTAGGTCAGATTTGTTATACAAACTTACCGAGGCTGTTAATTACGCTCGTTACGTTCCACCAACTGAACCGGACACGTCTCCTCCTCCAAATGAGCAGCTTTGCGTATTCCAGGCCAAGAAAGAGTAAAAAAGTGATCTAGGAACAGAACAGTTGAAAAGGAGTCAGCTGCATGTTCAGTGCGAGATGGCCGCAGCAGTTGAGGGAGAGCTTCACCTTTTAGTCAACAGAAAGCCAACACTTCATTTTGTACATTAAAGAAACAAGAGAAGAGCAGCATAGTATCACAAAAATTACACCAAGACCAGCTACTGCATTGTGTTTATAGTGATCCTCAGTCCAAAACAGAGTACCATTGTCATTTAACTTCCTGTTTCTACTGTAAAGAAAAATTCCACAGACTTCTGGCGTCTAGCTTTGAGGAGAGCAGATTAACTGAGTGAACCTTCAACCAACTTCCAAGGAAACAATAAGAGAAGCAGCGATGGTGGGAGACTGAGGTCAGAGTGCAGAAACTGATTAACAAGGCACTCATTCCTAGGGCAGGGACTTCAGCGACACAAGGATCTCAGGCAACAGATGTGTGAGATGCAGGACTGGTGGCCTTGACTTCACCTTCTGCTTGACCATGCACGTGACCTTCTAGGTTCAACGCTTCACGGTTCTTGTGGTTCTGGCACAGTCTGGCTCCATTCTTTTCAGAGTTCCCGGAGTGCATGTTTATTCAAAGACCACTCAGCATATAATCCGTGAACCTCAGAATCACCAGACTCAGGCCTCTCGAAAGAGCAGCCGGTCAGGTATTTTCCGCATCCGCGAGACTGAGTTGGAGGAATTCTCCTGGGGAGGCTGGTGCCAGGTTCCTGCAGCTGCCCCAGCCACGAAGTCCCGGCCATGCCTACAGTCTCCGAAAACCCCTCAAATACACAGCTCACCTGATTTTCCACCCTGCTCCCACAAGAGAGGAGAGCTCCCTATGGAGACTGAACCTATGCTCACTGCAGCTCAGAATGTTTCAGCCACTAGGCTAAAATTGTACTTGTTGCACAAATTGAACAAAAAAAATAAAAAATACCAGGTAACCTTTTAGTCCACATGGAAGGCAGTGCAGCCTGAGGTTTAGAAGGTTAATCCAGGGCACAAAGGATTATGCCCTGGCAGTCAGTGCTCTGATCCCAAAGCTTTCAATGGGTAAATGGTCTGGATCTGGGGCCTCAACCTGAAAAGAGCTAGAAGAGCTAGCATGAGACCAGTGAGCCACCATTTCAATTGGAAGCAAACTTATTACTATTCCAGGAGTAAAGCTTCTCTCTGAGAGCCTCCACACATTGTGTGAATCTGAGCACAATGGCTAGCCAAAGACGGTGGATTTGGACTTTTTTCCTGCTATTGGACATTGGAGCTACACAATGGACACTTTCTAGCATGTTCTTGTTGTGAATGAGGGTTAGGGGTCGGCTGTTAGCGCTACTGGATTCTGAACAAGCCTAAGTTGCTACTAGAGAGAGGAGACCCTCTTTAATACCTACTGAATTAGACAAAAATCAAACACAACTCTTGAGCAGCACTAGACAGAAGTCAATTCTGATCTTGGAGAAGATGAAGCAAAGTCCTGCCTTCAGGGCACTTTTTAATGAAGCAACAGAAATCCTCCGATTCGCACCAGCTGGCCTGTACCTAGAGCTAACACAGCTGTGTTTGAGATAGCTTATGTATGTTATGAGTAGAAGCCAATGGAGTTTGTTTTCATTTTCAAATGACTTACGACTAGAGAGACTGTTCTACTCCAAGAAGACTGTCAAATCCCAGCAGACCTTGGTAATGGGTCTTGCCATCCATCATCACAGAAATAACGTTCCAGTGCACCTCAAACAATGGAAACTTCTCAGACTCAAACACAGGCGTGTTTTTAGAAGCAGATCAAGATATGGGCTAGCTCCAGGTAGCTCAGCCCACAGATGGTTGAAGGAGCCTGGAATCCCAGGAGGGTCCGTGTCTGCATGGACATTCCTGTTTGACCACATAACCCCCTCACTAATGTCTGCTCTTCTCCAATCTCGCCAAATAGGGCTGCACACTTGAGGAGAAGCGTGGAAACATGCATGCTACCTTTCTGCCACAATACTGCTCCATCGGGCTTAATCAGATGTAAATTTATGCAAGGTATTAGCCAATAAGAATCAAAATGACAGCTGAAATGTGGGACTTTTAGTCCATAATAACTTATACATCTCAGGCAGTTTTGGAACTGGCTCTGGAATCTTCTTATCTGTTTTTACAAAGTCCAAAAGGGGAGGAGAGAAAGACAGCAAGCCTAATTCTGTGAAGACAATAGAGTAGATGTTTATACACATGGAAAGACAGTTAGTTCAGGGGCTGCAGTTTTGCAGATCTCTGACATGGGGGTTGGGGGGTACTTATGGAAACGTTGGGACACTGATGCACACCTGGCTGTAAGATGGTTAAAAACAACACAAAAGTCATCCCAGGTCAAACATTCACAACTTCAGGCATTTGTTATTGTTTATTTGTTGAGTTCAAAATACAATTTGGGATAAGGTCCAATCCTAAGTTTAAACACACATTTCAACAGATTTCCACAAACCAGCAACTTTGGTACTTCAAAATAAATTTCGCCATCAGCAGTACCTGTCAACGTTACTTCATATAAAATTAACCCTAAGGCAGGCAGCTTTTTAGAGAATTTGATGCATTGTTTATAACAGACTCTTTCATTCCTATCGGCAAAACCAGAACGACACAAAAACAGCCTTCTGACTTGAAGTGTCTGCCCTGGAAGCTCGGTACCGCACTGGTACCTATCCCAAACCGGGTGGGCTTTTTGGCACACTCAGCATTTTAAGGAGCAACACTTGCTTAAAACACAGAGAAGATGCCAAATCGGACATGACTTAAATACTATAATACGAACAAATAATTTAACCAAGGGTGGTACAATTTATACAATAATGTATATAGTGTTTTAAGAAGACATACAAACACAAAGGAAAATAGACTACGTCGAATGTGTTAAATTTGTGGAATTTAAACAAGCGATCACCTAAATAAAACGATTAATGAATACGTACTTTAACCGTAGGACTTAAAGCACATTGAGGACTAAACGCCTTACTTTAAAGATCAAACGTAAAACATGTTTATTACTGGGTACTAGTACTGGATGTCCGCATGTTTTGTGCAGTGTTTCATATTGTCTCAGGATTATCTGCTGTATGACTAGTGCTTATAACCACAGAAAACAGACATATGCACAGAAGCACTAGTACGTATTAAATCTGAGCTGTTTATTTAAAAGCCCGACTCTGCGTTTCCTGATTATGCTCTAAATCCCAGCAATGTCTTACACGGTTCAAGAAACGAGCCCTCAGCAGGACAGCAACGCAAAGTTTAGTCAACTCCACTAACTTGTTATGCATCTGTCAAATATGCGAAACATTTTTCCAGCCAAGTGCAAAATCTACAGGCTACATGTGCATTATATGTGTATATTATGTATTTATCTCCCGTATCTGCGCAGGTGTTGATCCCGCCGGCCAAATCAGTGTGTAAATATAACTCAAAAACACTCAGTTGATGCCGGTCGTAAGTGATGTCCCCAAACAGCCACATTACCTCGGCGGCTTTACGCGTCCGTATCCCCAGCCTGGATTGTCAAACAGGCGTTAACTGCTCCGACTTTTTCTTCGCCACTTTCAGCCAAAGTGAAAAGAGGGGCTGGACAAAATTCAATCCTCCATATCTGTGTTTAGTTTCAAAGTCAAACAGGCCTGACACAGGTTGTATTATCGCTCCGGGAAGAGGTATTTTTAGATCATCCACCCCCCATGTGTTTTCGTCCAGCCCCCACTAGCCGCAACACGTTTCATCTACGTGCAGTTCAGGCACCGGCTGCACGTCTCTGCAAGATAATCATGATTAAAAGCACCGAGGATAACGACGTGCTGAAATACTTACCCCTGCAGGGCAGATATGGAGGCGGAGACTCGGGGAGGTAGGCGTAGATGTCCGGCTTTGCCGTGCGCCCCGAGCCGCTGTCAGAGATCGAGCGCTCCTTGGCGTCCGCCGTCTCACATTCCCGTGTAGGACGGGCTGATCCGTCCGGACCCCCCGCTCAGTTTACTAACCCAACACGGGGTGGGGTGGGGGTGAAAGACACAGCGACAACTCCACCTTCTTCGCCGACACCCTCCTCCCCTTCGCCTGCGAGACACCTCCCTGAGCTGCCGACTCCTTAACCCCTGAGCCGTGCGCAGCCGCATTTATATAGCCGACATAAAAAACACGCATTTTGAAGAAGGCAAACAACACAAACTCTTCGTATCTGACTTGGTGATGTCTGCCCGTTGTTTTAATTAAGATCAAAAATCTGAAAATATGAATATATGCAATGAAAATATGAAATGATCTACCCAACACTGTAAGAAAATAGCGCGGATTTGTACCTTTGAGGGTATAATTACTAGTCACTGGGCCTGTCCTCTCGAGGGTCTTCTAATTGTACCCTACTGTAGTTGTAAGTAAATATACCTTTTAAGGTACAGGGTACAGAAATGGACTCTGAGGAACATTTTTGTACCATTGAGGGTAACGTGATGCTGTTGCCTTGGGAATCTAAATTGTACCAGGACTGTACCCTTTTTCTGACATTGAATGAGCAATATACATGAAAACATTTACTTCTATATACATATTGACACATTGGTCAGATCTGTGTCCTAGTTAAGTTTTATGTATGTTCTCAGAAAAAAAGAGTACCAATTTATACCTTTGCTTGTCACTGAGGCTGTACCCTCAATGGTCTATCAATTGTACCCTTAGCTGTAAGTAACTGTACGTTTAAAGGTACAGAAATGGACTCAGAGGATCATCCCCAAGGTACAGAAAACATTAATGTACCCCCAATGGTACAAAAATGTTCCCCATAGTCCATTTCTGCATGTTAAAAGGTACATTTTTCTACAATTAAGGATACAATCCCAGTGACAAGTTATTGTACCCTGAAAGGTACAAACTGGTATCCAGTTTTTCTGAGAGTGTATGTCACTCTAAAATCCATCTTCTAAGCTCACTTTCCCTGTGCAGTGTCACAGTGCTTATCTCAGAAGGATTACAGCAGGGAATAGCTCAATATGGGACACCAAGCCATTGTAGAACACACACATCCTTCACACTTACAGACAATTTGGCAACATAATATGTTTTTGTGGACTGTGGTGAGAAATCGGAGGAAACCCCATGACGACACAGGGAGAACATGCAGCTCCACACACAGAACCAGGGAGGATCTGAACGTCCCAGTGGTGTCAGAGAACCAAGGGTATAACTTTGGGTTGAGCATTTTAGGGGGTGAGGTCTCCACCCATGTAAGCGGGTTCTGGGGGTAGTATTGCCTGGTTTTGATTATTGGGGGGGTTACAACCCCCCATCTGCGTGATTTACACCCTTGAAGGCAACATTGCTATCCACTATGCAGCCGTGCCACCCCTTCTTCGAAAGTCTTATCATGCTTTTGGACTGGATGACTGTAACACATCTGACTACAAGCCAACACACAGTCTGATGATTTCAAAAGCAAAGTCCACTTCTGCATCAATGATGCGTGTCTGGTGCTCCCTAACACCACCTGCGGCTATCCCCATGCGTGTTCTCCGTGGCCTGATGCCCGTGACCCTGAGATGGCTTGAGCGTCCGCCTTGAAATCCGGCACAGTCCGTTCTTCCCAAAACCAGCAGGAATCTGAATATCACTGCGAGTGGTGATGCTTCTCCTTCTCCAGGGAACACCTAATTATGGGATGAGATCGTGCCAGGAGCTCTGCACAGTGTCAAGGGAGCCGCCTGTCCACATGTGTAGCTCAGCCCTGCTGGAGGTTTTCGGTCCCCCCTCCACCTCGCCCCGCCCCACCCAGCCCCACCCGCCTCCAGCACACTTCTTCAGGGCTTCTTGATCCTCTATTATGTAAGTTCTCAGTAACACTGAGTACCAGGCAATAGTTTCAACAGACCTACCTATACAAAGGTTTCTCTATATTTTTGAATAATTTCTAAGACATCAAAACTATATCACATATATGTAATTATGCACAGACCAACAAAGTATCACAGAAGAAAAATATATTTGTTGGGGGGTGGGGTCAGCTCTGCGGTTTGGGACTCATAAGGTTGCCAGTTCATATCCCTGGGTCAGCAGGGTTATCCCACCATTGGGCCCTTGAGCAAGGCCCTTAACCCCAATTGCTCTGGGGACTGGGTGACCCCACTGTCTTCTCCACAACAGTTCCATGAGGTGACCGCCTGGGATGCTTTTCCAGCTGAAGGAGGTCCCACATATGCTGAACCCGACCACTTTTCCTTCACTCTCTGGTCAAACTCTTCCAAAACCATCCCTACTGGCTTTAAGTCAGGTGGTCAGGTCATGTGATGCGACACTATCACTCTCCTTTGTAGCATGATCAAAGGTACTGTAGCTCACATCCACTCCTCAGCCTGTGTGACCCATCAATCTCTGGCCAAACATCTCAATCCTATGGAGAACATTTTACACACCACCCCCATCTTAACTAAATGGAATAAAAGCGTCATGCTTTATGTCTAATATAGCTCTATTGTATATTGTACAGTATATTGTCAAGTCATCTGTGCTTAGAGTAGATTAATAAATTTCTTAAAAATTAATTTACTAAAACTATACAAACCATACAAAACTTGATGGGTCAGGTTATTAAAACATTTTAGCAGTTCTTACTTACTTCTTTATTTGAAATACCAGTGTAGTGAGATGCAGTGAAACAGGTAGAAGTGAACAGATTCATCTACTGCCTTCTTTTGCTATGTGTGATAAAGTATAGCAATGTGCCACAGGTGAGACTCCCAGTGCTTGCATCACTGTAAAAACCCCACGGCACAGTATGCATCCCTCGGCCCCATCGCTATGTTCTGTGATCTCTGGGAAATGTCCCCGGAGAGCCTGTTTTGTCCCACCGGACAAACCAGACAGTAATAACAGCCTTTATGGGCCTGTGCTGAGCTAAATCCAGAGAGGCACAGAGCGCTGCTGTGCCTGGTTTCGACAAGGCCGAGTTATAAACAGACCTATAAAAGCCAAGCGACTCTGTCCGTGGGGAGCAGTCGTCATTTCTGTCAAGTGTCAATCTCACATCGTTACCGGCTAATCATTATAAACCTCGTAGGCTTAACAGACATGCCGGAAGGTTCCTCCACTAAATGCAGGTAGCTCCTAGGCCTCACACCAGACAACCAAAACCTTAAAACAATCATTGATCTGATTATAATAGATTATTATGTTCTGCTGTGAAATTGCTATATTTAGCTACTGAATTTCCACTAAAGCTGCCCTTAACAAGCAATAAAATGCAGCTGAATTTTTTCTGATGGTGGTCATCTAGCACTGAACATTTTTGTTCATGTTGGTCAGTCAGCAGATATATCTCAAAATCGTATAAATAAGTCCCTTGAGATCTCGTGGTGCTTGCAGAGTTCCTGCGACGTCTTCAGCAGATCAGCTGGTATTGCCTTTGGTAAGTATCATCTTCGGCTCACTGCGACCTGGCCAGTGTTGCAATTGCACTGGCAATTTCACCAGAACTCTCTACATATGCATTTCAATATATTAAACACTTCACCACTTGCACTTCATGTGAAAGACCTCTGGCAAGCTTCGAAGAGCCAGGGAAAGACCCAAAGCAGTATTACAAACATGGCTGTCTGCCAGTGTGCCTGATACGGTTGGGAAAATAAAATAAGGTGTTTATGTCTGTGTGAAACAGATATCAGCAACTTCCCACTGAAAGTCAACACAGTTTGGGTCAACAAGTAATTTGACTTGCATGGTATAACCTTTCACCATGTTTGGGAGCAATGGAAAGTCATGTCACAGTTATACGATCAAAGAAGGGGAGAGTAACAGAGACCTCCTTGCAGCAAAGCACTTTGTTTCTGACTTTCACATTAAATAAATACAAGGCACTGAGAAAAGTCAACGTCTTCTGCTTTGCTTGAAAAACATGGGGATCCCTTTGAAAATGTATGTGGGTATCCTGGTTTTTTCCACTTTCACTGTTTTTGTGTAAGATTTTCTTCGAATTACGATATATTAATATATGTGGATTTAAAAATTACCTAGACAACCTTCATTGTGCTATATATATATTTTTTGACGCTCACAGACTTCTTGAAATCAGGGTGGGGCATTCACCCTGTGATCTTTACCTGAAGGTCTGCTTTTAAGAGAGCCCATAATGTAAACAGCCTGTTCATTAAATCTCACCCCCATCCATCCTGCTAAATGGTCTGATCCAGCCTACTGTAAAATGGCAAGTCAGGCCATCACAGTGCACACACACTGAGGAAAAATTATATATTCATTTGCATAACTGCATGTCTTTGGACTGTGAGGTGAAACAGGAGCACATGGAGGAAACTCCTGCAACCCTGGGAGAACATGCAACCCCCCCATGCACGCACACACAGGTGTGGGATCTGAACCCCCAGACCTCAAGGTGTGAGGTGACGGCAGGGTCAATTCTAGGATCTTTTAAGGTGAGGGGCCATAATTCATACAGAGGACCAACCCTATCATTAGCCAATGAACCCAGCATGTGTTGTAATATAAGACGTGCATTTAATGTTTTGATGAATCAATTTGTGCTGATTTATATAATCATAAACACCATATAAGCTTTGTTATGTAAACACTTGCACTTAAATTAAAGCATCATTAGGATATGTGACTCATATCAGAAACATGTCACATTACATTTTAAAACCTGTGGGTCTGAGTATGATTCTTGTATATTTTCATAATCTGGAGCAGGCCAGATGTTGGGGAACGTCTCTTTTCTGTAAAAGTGTGATATTGGCAAATCTACCTAGACATGTCCAAATCCTTACTGAAAGAGATGCTCATATTCTAAGCAGTGATGGAAGGAAGTGAGAGTGAACAAGAGTTAGAGTTAGTGTGAGTCAAGCGTGACCTGGTGCATCTTCAGGGTTACCAAATACCCTGCAGCTGCCAGTGGGCCATTTGTTATTAATTCATCAGGAATAAGAAGTATTCTTAAAGTTGTCCCTTAAGTGTTTATCCAGTCATAATTTGATCAGTGCTGTAAGTATTTTCAAAAGACTATGTTTAGTTAACTGAGTTTAGTTAACTGAAAACAGATACTGACAACTGTTACTAAACAACACATATATTCAGTGTGTGCAACAGAGAACAGAGCCAGCACGCAGAGAAAGCCACCAACTGAGGGCTGGGTGCAGGTTGATGGACCCAGTCCCCAGTGGAACCTGCTGTTGTACCATTGACTTTGAGCTGAACTGCTCTGAAGATGTCTAACCACTGAAACGGTTAAGCTGCTTTTCATATAATCTTCAGACAGGAAATGGGGGTCACTCACATGATCTGTTACTAATTTTCATTTTGAGCTGGGCGTTATCACGTTATCACACAAAGTCCAGCATGGTTAATATTTCAGGTCCAAAAGAGAATACAATTTTTGAGCGTACAGCTCAGTCTGTGAAAAAAGGGGGTGTGAAAATTAACACCCCTGGGTTAAAGGTTAAAATTTTGTCTCAGGGTAAGATTTACAATAAAAAAACTTCAAAGGAATGTCTCAGGGCAGGGCTTTCAGGTTATAAGAAGCCAACGCAGCTGTAGTGAATAATGAAGATAATTAAAACCTTTTTTAAGTAAAAGAGGGATTTTCTTTGGTCTTGGGAATGAGGCACAGTTTGCTTTAAAAGGTGTTAATTTGTAAGATCAGGGTTCGAGTCTCAAATTAATATAGACAACACCATTTTTATTTACTAAGAGCTGAAAATTCCACCCATTCCTTACATGGCATGGACCATGAAAAATGGAAAGCTCTGGAACACCAAACCTCTCAATATTGGCCATTGAAAAAAGTGATTAATTGAAAGGTTTTTTCTGGAAGACCAGAACAACACACAACTCCTTCACATCCACCACAAGAACGCATAACAATATACCCTTAATAAACAAATAAAATCATCATAAAACTACAGTTTCCACTTCTGTTGATATAGGGTGCGGCCATCTTGAATTCTGAGGTTGGGGTTGCAGAGGTTCTTTCTAAGAACCGACTTTCTAAGTCAGAATTCCAACTTCAGGAAGCGTTCCCATTGAAATTTCCCACTTGGAAATTCTGACTTCCGAGTTCAAATGAAATGCAGCATAACTTTAGGAGTATCTCACCAACACCAAATAGTGCTAATATCTCAAATATGGGAAGGTGCTGAACATTCCTACAGAACATCACAAATAGCTGGAAGACTGGGACTTCTGTGCTAGTGCTCAGAGGAACCGTAATATTCTGCACAATAACCAATCAAAATTTTTGTTAATCAAAACAACATCAAAGAAGGATGGGCATCTGGACACCATACTTTCAGCCACAGGTCTCCTAAAAATCCACTCTGAGATTTTGAAGAGGCAGTCAGACCCACCCGCGCCTCTTCTGGGCAGGAAGATGATCATCTGGTGGAAACCAGACACGTTTTAACATCTCAGCTGTCAAAGAGGGTTTCCATATCGCCCTCCGTCATCAATCTGTCTTACAGAAGACACAAACACAACAATTTACATGGCTCATTGGCACATGTAAGAGTCCTAATACTCCAAAATGCTAAATGTTTTAGTTTTGGTTGAATAAAATGTGTTTTGAAAGTGATTCAGTATTAATTGGTGCTGATGAGATGATTCAAAATGAGATGAGAATAACAGAGACGAGTGCATTATACCTGATAACATTTGCATAATTTAAATAAAAACAGTAGGTTTATAACCTGTGTCTTATTTGTGTCTCTTTATATTGGTCATACATACAGTACTGTGAACATGTCACTATGCAATGTGCTGTTATTAAATGGAATTGTTAACAATAGCTAACAATCAATCTAGCTAGAACTGGTATTGCTAAATAGTTCTCTGACTTCTTGTACTGGAACATGGTTAACTCTGGAGTGATGTCATCCCCAGCTCCGACTTCCGACCTCCAAGGAAAAAGGAATGCAGCATTAGTAGTGATGTTCTGCTCATAAGTTCAAGAACTCTCTGTGTGTAAATGCTCTTGCACCTCAGAGGGGAGAACAGCCGCAGGCGCTGTTTATACAGAATATATTCGTGAATGTTTTGAGTGATCCTCACAACTGATTGGTCCAGCAGTAGCACAAACTTTGATTGTGCATTCAGCACTGACCATTCTATGGCATGAAACACATTTTATGAGGTTTGCAAGAACTGGGATTGAATCTCTGTTTGGTGCTGTAAAGATCCACTCTGCCTGGATTTTAACTGTTACCTAATTTTGAAGATCTATTGTACATTGGCCAGTTTGTGAACCTTTACATAGTGGAATAACTTTTCTGACATTTTATATAATAATAGTAGCTTTTGTTCACACACAAAGTTTTCAGATAATGTAATAGGTGAGTGAGTGTGGTGGAGTCTGGGGCAGTGTCTAGGCGCCGATGTGAATGACTCAACTCTGCTGTCACACTTTCCAGCTCAGGCTACTCAAATACCCCCCCCCCCAAAACTCTGAGGCAGGAGTCAAACTGAGCCACTTCTACTCTCCAACAGGGAAAATATTTCATCTTTTGATTGTGGCCACTTTTGCATAACCATCTTTTATAATTGGTAATTACAGTTTATTGCTACAAACCACAGACCACAACTGCAAACCGTTTAAAACTCTGATTCATAATGGTAATCATGGTCTATTACGGTAAAACGGGATTTAAAAAATAAATACTATTTTTACACATAGTTGCACTCTGATGGACTGACACCCCATCCAGGGTGTACCCCAGCCTCAAGCCCTCTGCTGCCTGGAATAGACTCTAAGACTCCTTATGATCCTGACCAAGATAGGCAGTTAGAGGACAGATGGAAGATTTGATACATAATTTATTGTAATGTTTGTATTTTTTGTATTACAAGTGATTTCTCATTATTTAAATTTGTAAACACATAGTACCTTTGTAACAATGACAACGATTCACAATGTTTTATTTTGACAGCCAGGTAAAATTAGTAGGATATTTGCAAGTAGGTGTAACTAAAAAGCCTATAGAAGTGATGGAGATGTCACCCAGTTCATGTGAGCCTGACGCAAAACTAATGTCAGATGGGATCAGTAGAAGGGTATTGGAGAAGGAGAAAGCCAACCATACCTACAGACAGCAGGAGAATGACAGCAAGATGGGGGATGAGGGGATGTGCAACCAGGATGACTGACATAATGAGGGAACCCAAAGACACATTGGGATGAGGGGATGTCTGACACAAAGTGAGGGAAGACAGAACCTGAAGACATATTGGGATCAGGTGATGTCCAACCAGGGATGATTGACACCGGTTAGTACAGGCATAGTCACAAGGGGGCAACAAGGCCAAGCAGCTCGAGAAGACATTCAAATAGCAAACAGGATGATTAATACTCCTGGCCCACAGTCTGACCATCATTTAAAGACCAGGCATCATAATGGCTGTGGCTCCCATCAAAGCATTTTCACTTCAAATCCTGTCCATTTGTCTTTAAAGTACTATACATTTAGACCAGGAGATATATGGAAACATACTTTTTTGAAACAGTTATGACAACAGCTCTGATGATCTACATATGTTTGACAACTTTACCTCCGATGACTAAGCCAGGGTGTGAGATTCCCACAGTCCACCCCTAGCCCATCTGAGTGCAGAGTCCTATTTTCACAGAGAAACTGGCTAATATCCCATGAGCTGCTGAAGATAAGATGGATGTCAAGCCCCTGGCAGAGCTTCCGGACAAACAGGAGAGCTTAAACATACACTGAGCGTTTAACAGCTTCACCAGACACCAGAAGAAAGATGAAGAAATTCTGGGGAGGGTGGAGGTAGAGAAAGATCAGATGAGGCAATGAGGGCGGAGGAAGTGAGGGTCTGGTGATGAAGCAGCAGGAGGTGATAAATCACAGGGTGAAAAGGTTGTTAGAGAGTAGGAATGTCATGATTAGTGAGCCAAGAGTAGAAAAAAGAAGGGAAACGGGAGGCAGACGAGTGTCAGTGGTCTGCAAATGAAACAAAAAAAGACCTTAGCTCTCAATGTATGGCATCAGGAAAGGCGGAAACATGGAGGTGATGGATGGAGAGAGCAGAAAGTGCAGAGAAGGGCGACACCATCTCCATCACCATGCATACGTCCACATGGAATGTGGCACCTCTACAGCAGAGAGCTCCACAGATCTACCTGGTAGTCTACTGGTTGGCCAGATACCATTTCTGTAATATTAATAACATTCATATAACATTTCTGTCCTGTTTATAACCTAACAATCCTGGTATTTGCATGCTATTGTACAGTATATTGGGTATGTACAGTTTATGTTGTGTATGCTGTATATATTGTATATTTGTTGCACCTATTGTATTATTATTGTATATATTGTTTTGTATTTATTGTATGTACAGTTTACTATGTTAGATTCTACCTAAGTGTGCAAGGGGAATCACAAGTAAGAATTTTATTGTACTCGTATCCGTACATGTACAAATGACAAGGAGGTTTTGAATTTCTCTCTTGAAAATTGCCGATCATGGCCATAATTCATCCCTTTTTCAAACTGGTGATTTTGACTAATATGGTTTAAATACAAATTGAAATTTATTTGCAAAAGAATGATACATAAATGGATACATTGATGGTACAAAACTGGTTTATTATTTGGCTGAATGTATTTGAAATCTGAGTTTGCTTGGTATATAATTGTGGGAGCAGCTTCAGAGGAACCACCCAGTGTGAGAAGTCCAGGGCCCACGCACTCCATTCAGAAGAGTAACACCAAACGTCACAAACAATACAAACCTACAAGCTGTAGGATATGCTTAGGAAAATGGAAGAACATAATTACGGCCCAATTCGTAAACCCGTCACAGTTCGACCAGAATCCATGATGTCATACATTTGGCTCCTCTCTTATTGGGTCCTGCCAACATTTTCCAAACCCTGAAAAATGAAGCAAATGTCTCTGGCAGTTAAAGAGCGAGAGGGAAAATTGCTGGGAATTATTAAAACCAAAGATGTTTTTTCCCCCTCTTTTAATTCTTTAAATTCCTTTGCTGAAGAATCAGCCAGAGTCGGATACTGTGAGGATCAACGTAACAGGAAGCACCGGCTGGAAGGGGTGAGGTGACATTCTCCATTGACATTCTCTAGCGAGATTCTCCACTGCAGTGTGTATTAAAACTGGTCTTGTTCTTTCCCGCTGTCAGGAATACTAAATATTTCACTGTCTGACCCACAAATGACTGACAGCAGAGAGTGACTGACCCATGAGCTGGCACCGTTCAGAGGCATAGCAGCAGGGAGAGGTGTGGTCTGGTCTCCCTCAGAGGGAGGGAGCTGGCAGCCAGGGATTCAGGTGGAATCAAGTGGTGTGCATACCCATAATTCTTAGGGCCTATTGATAAGGATGTGTGCTTACCCATAATGCTTAGGGCCTATTGATATGGGAGTGTGCTTACCCATAATGCTTAGGGCCTATTGATATGGGAATGTGCTTACCCATAATGGTTAGGGCCTATTGATAAGAATGCGTACACACCCATAATCCTTAGGTTCTGTCCACTGTTCTGTCTGCCTACTCATCATGCTTAGGGCCTTTTGATAACTGTACACTTACCCATAATTCTTAGGACCTCTTCATGGTTCTGTGTGCTGCCATAATGTTCAGGGCCACTCCAAAATGCTGTGTGCTTACCCATAATGCTTAGAGCCTCCTCCCAGTGCTGTGTGCTTATACTTGGGCCATTAAGTGGTACTATGTGCTTCACAAAAATGAATTCTCCTGCAACAATTAATAATACAATGAAGTATATCTACCTCAGTAAAACGTCCAGCTGTGAATGAAATGCAAGAAAATAATGTATTTAAAGTGCATGACGTCCACTGTTGTGGTTGAAATGGACAAAGAGGCCGGGCCTGCCCAACCTAACACAATGCCTGGCGGCACTTTGAGACCGGAGGGATTTCAATGGCCCGAATGTGAGCTTAATGTAACGACAGCAGATAACACACCAAGTTAAATGCTGTAATAATCATGCAAACATCCAGAATGTACTGTCACCTGAGCTCAACCCTGTTCACTCTGCTGTATGGACACCAGTCAATCTCCCAATAGGAGCGCTGGATCAGAGCTATGAAAAGCAGGGGGCGGGAGCTTCGTCTCATGACCCATCCGGTGTGACATCATGCACTGCATGGCAACAGAGAACACACAGTTTCTGGGCAGGACATTTTGTACGTGAGTCGGCAAACTTAGGACGGTACATTACAGCAGCACCGAAACCACGCCCACTGCAAGAGTGCGAAGCTGCCAGTGACCCTGCAGGACATCGAGGAAGAAAAACCCACTTAAAGCATAAGGGATATTGGAAGAACCTCTCTGAGGAAGCCTTATGGACACCCAAGCTCCATCAGAACCTTAAATGATACGAAATGGTACTGAACAAACCGCTAAAATGTACCACTGAGAGCAAAGGAATCATTTTTATTAATTTGTTCCATTAATCTGATCACTGGGGCAATTAAGGTGATCAAGGGTGCAAACAACCACAGGGATTTGAACCTCTAACCTTCTGGTTACCATTGCATGCCTTTAACAAGTATGCATCCTGCTGCCCTAGAAAGATATTTATGTGGCAGAAAGTTTGCGATGAGGTGACATTTCACAGCTACAAGATAAATACCAAGTCTGGCTGCCGTGATGGAGAGACGGAAGTCGCCAGTTTATGGGTTCAGAGTCTGTATCCAGGCCCTCACTGCCAGGCAATGAACGACATTAAACAGCACCATTCGCTTTATTTAAACCACAGCCTTTTATAATGAAACTACTACAGACCTCAAAGGAAGAGCTTGCTTCCTCTTTGAAAGATGTTACCCGTCTTGATAAAAAAAAAAAAAAAAAAAAAATCACTATTCACAAGCGGACAAATTTTGCCAGGCTGGGGGCTGGATAGCTAAACATCCTTCCAAAGGGTTAACAAGTCCACTCTGCCACGGTGCAGCCTGACCTATCATGCTGAATGCCAGGGAGTCCTGTTCACTTAACCTCATAACCCATAATCCACTGCAGGAGATGCACGATTCCATTTGCTTGGCATGGAGAGCTATAATATACCCACACAGACCTCAGTAATTATACACAATGTGGCCAAGCCAGCATCCCAGCCGTACCAGGGAGCAGGACTGCAGTTTGGCACAGAAACACGTTCAGCTCGCTCTTCGTTTTGCCTCAAGTCATGGCTTCAACTTTGCTCCACATTCACGGTGCGGGGCCATGGTGCAGTGAGAAGGGGGGGGGGCGCGACGTGCGTGACGCCGCTCGTTTCCTCGACAGCGCTTGTGAAATGCGGCATGCAGCGCGGACGTCAAGCCGTTCACAATGAGCATGCGAGTCATACTAATTTAAGGAGGTACATAGACGGCCCGCCATTCATTACAGGGTGGGGGTCCTCTGTCACGCTTAATATCTCATGCACGATTGTACTCACGCCTCACACTTCTTCGATGCTCAGCTGAAGGCGAGCAAAGGGCTGTTTTCTGTCACATTTATGCACCAAGTTGATGTTCACGGTTTGTTTTTCAAAATTAATCACAAGTCATAATATTTTCTGGAGTAATTTTCTAGATGGTGTGTTGACTCCTCTACGAAGGATTAATTAACGACTGTTTTGTTAATCCTGATGGAATCCTGGCAGGACTCAAGCACTGCGCTAAATTCAAATTATTTCTGTACTAAATCTGGCACACTGGCCTACAAGGCTATGCCCAAGGTTCTTAGAAAAACATGGAGATGTGTGTGTACGTGTGTGTGTGTGTCAGTTCTGTGCAGTGGAGAATTTCTTTTCTTTTTCCTGTCGAGTGAGGTTTAAATATGACACCAACATACTGCTGCACAAACAGAACACATTGTAAACTTAACAAATCTGCCACAGAACACTTTTAAATCATGCACATATTTAGAAAACATCTGTGAGAGCCTGGTAAAGCAGCCAATGCAGGAATAAAGTACTTTAAATATTAGTGGTAAAATCCATACATGGAGGTGCTTGCGTGCAAGGCAGAAAAAAAACAATCTTCCTGTTTCCCATAGCAAAGTGCGAAAAGCACCCCCTGGCTGTCCTAATAAGTACTGCAATTGGGTTCAGATGATGCAATCGGTTCCCATGAGTCGTCTGAAGGCCCAGTTCTGCAAAGAATGTCCAGAAGACCAAAGGATTTTTCTCATAATAAAAAAATATTTACGAAAACATATCACCAGTGTGTGTGTTTGGTGGGGGGGGGCGGGTGATATCTTGTCATTTTTAACAGCCACTGTGATGACCCCCCCATGGAGAAATGCAGCACAGTAAGGCAAACTTGCTCAAAGGCCTTGTAAGATGGATTTGCCACTCTGCTGCATTGGGGGGGGGGGGGTCACGTGCCCTCTGTCACACCAGTGAATCACCCAAGTCAGGCTACTTTCTTGACAGATGGTTCTAAATTTTACTACCTCCAAGGGGCGTAGGGGAGGAGGTTACCATTTAAGAAAGATTCTGCTGGAATGTGAAATTAGGTTGTGATATATTTATTTGACATTTTAGCTCCTCTATGTGATAATATATGTATCTATTTTCATAACTCAATGAATGGGTGTCACATTCTACGTGACTCACACCGATTCAAAATTAAATAAAAACCAAGGAGGTGGGGGGTAATATCAGACTCTACATGGCTCACACCCAATCAAAATTGAATAAAAACTTTGGAGGTGATGGAGGTATCAGAGTCTAGGTGGCTTACATCCAATCAAAATTACATAAAAACTAAGGAGGTGGGGAGGTATTGGGCCGTGCATGGCTTGCAGCCAATCAAAATTAAATAAAAATGAGAGACGCGGGGAAGGTATTGGACTGTGCATGGCTGTCAGCCAATCAAAATCAAATGCATGTAAAGAATACCAAGGATGTTTAAAACCGACAAACACCATCAGTCACTGACTCCCATCCCCACCTTGTCATCTGGGCTTCCAGCCTGACCCGACTTAGGCCACCTAAACACTACGGTCAAATCAAAGGGGTCTTTCACTTTCCACGACAAATGCATTATTCACAACTGTGCAATTCATCTCTTACAGTCAGAACAAGGTTTGTCTGTTATTTTGCCTCATTCTCCCCCCCCCCAGCCCCACCCCCACCCGGGCTGCATCCAAATCCAAATGACTCACCGGTCATTTGGCTGCTGTTTGATTTGTTGGTTTCTGAGCCTGGACGTGCGGATTTAGGCATCTCTAAAAATGGCTCACATCTCATTAGAGATTTACATTAACGGCATTTAGCAGACTCACATATCCAGAGCGACTTCCATTTTTCCGAACTCAGGAACAGTCTCCCTGGAGCAAGTTGGGGTTAAGGATCTTGCAGAGGGACCCAGTGATGGTAGTGCTAGAGGTAGGAATCAAACCCAAGCGTCCTAACCACTAGACCACCAAAACCCCTGAAGATGAAGGGAGTCCTGTCCACCTAGGTGAAGAGAGTCGACAGGCTGAGAATCGGGACTTCAGGACAAAGCGGCCCTCGGATAAACTTATGGGTCGATTGTGTGACACGAGGCAGAAAATGTAGAGCATGTTCATCATAAGTTTAAGGCTGAAACTGGAGGATCCATTCAGGGCTTGTAATCAAACTGGGCAGGAGATCCGAGTCACCTTGAAGTATGTATGTGGAAGCACTGGCTACATGTTCATCCAACAGCATTGGCCAAAGTTGCAGCTTTTCCTCATCAGAACTTGCACTCTGGCAGAAACGGGCTGAGGCTCCAATTGTTATTGTGTAAAACAGAGATTATTTTCCAGCTTGAAGCCAATACTTTCTTTTTGCGAAGCACATTTATAATTGAGGTCGCAGCGGAGCTCGCGCTCGTGTCACACGGAGGTTAAAAACAAGCGGACGATCCCACCATCAAGGCTGTTTTCCAGGATATCGTGATGTCACCGGATTTTCCTGTTACTAATGGTAACCAGTAAATTCAGGATGGCAAATGTTATCCTTGGGAAGGAAGTCATGTGTTACTGACAAAATGTACTGAAATAAACGTACTTCCCACAAGCTGTGTAAAAAAAAAAGCATTTCATAACACTTATGCTTGGCCGTGTAGGGCAGATTAAATCAGGCCATTCTGAGAGATTGGTGTGGGTGTTAAAGAGCCTTAATTAACAAAAAAAACAAGCTTTAGTGTGTCACTTTTATTCCATTGTTAAAAATCAAACGTACTGGAATTTTATCCTGTTTTCTACCATTGCTGAGAATATCCTTTCAAATATTGAAATTACATCGTAAAAATGGCCACTTGTGACAAAAAAGTGTTAGGAGAAACTAGTCTTGTTAAATCTGGTGGAAATGATTCAGTGTCTTATGTAGATTGTTGTGGGTTAACCTGTTGCCTGGGGATTTTCCAACAGATGAGGGACGCTGGCTAGTAACAGACATGGGAAGAGAGGGGTGATGAAGATTACCACACAGACATCACGTTGGTAGAGACTAACTAGATAGTTGACTTTGCAAAGGTTAACACTATGCCATACTGGAAACACACAAATCATATACATATACATGCTGGTCCTATGAAGACAAATACGCACGCATGCATGCATTCAGTATGCATCATCGAAAGCAGATGGACTTCAGCAAGTCATGCGGCATTTGTTTAACAAAACGTGTGATGATTTACTCAATAAACTTCCAAAATCCTACACTCCTACAAAAATTTGAGACACACAGGCTGATATTTCAAGACCCGAGTTAAATTTAGAATTATGTAAACAGCTACGAAATTGTCCACTGGTTTACATAACTGTTACCTAACAAACCATGTATGTCAGGGTTCCCCAATTCTAGTTCTGGGGGGCCAGTTTGCAACACAGTTTGTAGATTTCCCTGCTGAAACACAAGTTATTCAGCTCACCAGCCAATTGGCAGGTTTAGTAGATGTGTTGCAACATACGTTATATGTACTGACATACATGTGGGCATCGCACACAGAGAGGTAGACCAAACAGATTTCTGCCTATATTCTACAAGGCCATGAACTTCACAGTATGGCCAAGCCGAAGATCCCCTATCCTGCAGTGTTTTCTTCAATGTTTTAGCCGAGCTCAGGCACCAAAACAAAACAGCACAAAACTCTGTCAAAACGAGAACACAGTTAAACCATAAACAACCACAGTTATGATAATTATAAACTCTGTGTGATTATAGAGCTCATTCATTGGGGCTTGTCTCACAAATCGCTCGTTACGGGAAGAAACGCCGCAGGATACAAACCACCAGAGATTCTCTGGAAAAACAGAGCGGCAGGTAATGTCTCAGACCCCCCTTGCATGGCCCTGACTAACACCATCAGGTGGCGCTGTGGTTACGTTTGTGCCCCTACCAATTGCACCAGTGTGCAGATCCTCTGTGGACACAGCCTTCTCCTTGCGTTCTGAGCAATCGTGACATTTGTAGTTTGGTGTTAAGTTCAACTTGGCCATAAAATGTATGTACATCAGACACACGAAACCTATTGTAATGATGGTGACCGTGGTCCACTTTGTTGAGATGGCGGCCTTCGTTTGCCAGGCCCACAGACAGCGGCGTGTAGAGGAGACGAACCTCCCGCTCCTCTCGGGGTCACATCGCTACTAAAAGGTGAGAACAGCGACAGCCACAGGCCTTCATGGTCCATCCGCCACAGCTTCCCGTCCACGCCATTTCCCACCGTTCCCAAGGAGAAAAACCTACAGATAAAACACTTCCCCTGTTTGTTTACACTCAGAAAGGACACTATGAACGCACCGAGGCACATGGCATAGGTCACAGAGCCAGTGGGGGGTGCCACAGCGGTGATGGCCCCCACCCGAAATGTGACAAATGGCGCCTTTACACAATGTTCTTCTGGGGTCGGTGTGACCCAGGCAGTGAGGAGAGTGGCACCGTTCCAGGACCATCCTGCCCAAGGCCCCACAGAAAGGGCTTCTGAACAACACATCTGAAACAAAGAAGAGAAAGCGCAGTGGCGCTCAGTTAGCTTAGCGTTAGCCTAGCAGGACGTGCCAGATTTTTAAAGCAGTGCCAGATTGTTCAACTCTACTGCAAAGTTTGTCCTAAGGTGGAAGTTAGCTGCAAACTGAATACTGGGATAAGGACAGCGCTCTGCTAATTCCCGTGAACCACAAAGCGGTGGGACATCCAGAGTAGCTTCCTGGGGACGGTCTGTGTACTGGCCTTGGCTAGGAAGACTGCGATTCTCCTTCCAGCTTCCTCCAGACACACGCTGTCCATCCAGGGGACCAGAACATTCGTCTCTCTCCCCCCACCCCCTTGAGGTGGGGCGAGGCAGCCGGTAGGCCACAGCAACGTTAAAGAGGTCGGTTTACAACTGGAATGTTCTAGAGAGTGCGAGCCAGGGCTCTTAATCAAAACGGCCCGTCTGCGGTGGCCACTTTGAGACGCGGGCTGGCTCACGAACGTGACCAGTTAATCCGTTCCGCTCTGGTTCTGCAGCCATTTAGCTGGGCCTTGCATGCTGTGCTCCAGCCTCACGGGTCGCCCTTGGAGGTGGGCTTTTGTTTTTTTTCCCCCCTGCTCAGGGGAAGGGGGGGGGTCACGCACAGGTCGGCGCGAACTTTTGCTGAAAGCCAGCCAATCAGATTTGCTTGCAGTGGGGACGGAAGCTGCATGCTGAGCATTCAGGGACGGGCCAGGAAGCAGCGTTCGGAGAGAGCAGCAGGCCAAGCGTTTACATAACGTTGTATAAGCGTAGAAGGTCGCCCCTAGGTGTCGGGGGAGCGTGCAGGTTCCAGGACAAGCACGTCTACCCTCGCTACACTGGCGCCCAATGTTGGGCACACCCTGGAGCCGCAGCCAAGGTCCAGCCTACTGCACCCTCAATCATAGGCCTCACCGATTGGTTCCCTGTCCCTTCTGGTCTCCGACGGAGCTGCAGTGTTCTGTCCCAGGTTCTGGGGTCTGGTCCTGGTCGATCTTAAGTGCTCTTCAAGGAATCCAGATCCATAATAAGGATAGTGTCTAGGACAGGATTCTTCAAATCTGGACCAATTCCAAATCCAGGCCATGTTTTCAGTTTTCCCAGGTAGTTAGTTTAATAATTACTGATTCTGATTGGCCAGAGGCTTCACACCTGACTCGCAGGTAATGGTAGGGGGCTAAATGTAAGTGAGCCAGATTACCTTAAATCCAACAAGTTATCCACCAGCTGTCGTCCTGCTTTGTGGAACACCCTCCTGGTCTAGGACCTACTGCTGACCAATATCCTAACAGCAAACTCAAAATATACAGCTTGGATACGCAAACAATGACCCATTTACTCCACAGACTCCATGCTTTTCCACCTGTCACTGCAAATTGCACACTATTTAGGAAAATTTATGAGTATAAGTTGATGTTTATCATTTTATTGTTTTTATTGTTTTCAAGCAACCAAGCATCTCATTGCAGTATATGCCAACTGCATATGCCACACAACTTTGATTAAGCTGCCACACCCTGTCAATTAAGAGGCTGTAAGGAACTGAACCACCCGCTGGGACCAGAAGCACATAGCAGCCTTGGGGTTGCTGCGAGGGCCGCAGCATTACAGCTGCTTGCTGGAACGGAATGTACAGAGAAAGATCCGGAAAGGACGGGTTACATAACATGAGCCGCTCGCTGTGCAGAGAGGATTAAGGGCGCAGGGGGAGAGAGGAAAGAGGAGAAGCAGAGAGACCTGCGGGCCGAGATTGAGCCCAGAGAAGGCAACGGAAATGAATGCTGAACAATCAGCTGCGATGATACACGCGTACCAGGTACGCCGCGGCAGCCTCCAGACACCTGAGGCTACGGTGGATTTTTTTTCCACCAAAATGCAAACGGTTTTAACTTCTTAAAACTCTCCGGGTGCAGATTGCAGCTCTGAGCCATCGGCCCAGTTTACTCGGCTTATGGGGGTCACCGTGAGCCCCCAGTAAAGGCTTTCAGCATCGCCGGCACAGTGAAGCGGGTGAAACACTCCGAATATTTACAAATGCAGCGGAATCGGACTGCCCCAAAACTCAACGTGTTCAGGAAAGGGGGGGGAACTGCGTGTTTACCCCAGATAGCTCCAGTTGGCTGCAGAAGAACTGCGGGCTTCAGCTTTCACACCACAGCCCTGTTTTAATAAAGATGAATGAGAAGCAGAGACTGAGGGGGGTCGACACCCAAGACTGGCAGGAAAGAGATCCTCCATTTAGAAGAACTAGCAGCGCTGATGGTGCCTCGGCCTCAGAAGACAAATTAAAAGTTTCAAAGCCTCCGCAAAGACATCATTGCAGTACTAATGCTCAAAATGCAATGAGAACAGTGCCATTCACTTACGGTCCGTTATAACCCTCCACTTTAACCCAAACACTACAGTAGTGACAGGGGAACATGTTGCATTCAGTAGTTAACAGAAGGCAATATGCCTATTGTTTCCCCATCAGGTATGCCGCTAGGGTAAAACTAAACAAAATTACAAGAAAGTCATGTACGTGTCAATACTGCCCTCTAGTGGCAGACCCATTCAAGTCTGCTGAACCCCCACCCGTGCATTTATTGTACCCTGGGCTAACCTGTAGCTGCACACAGTCCTGTTCTACATAAACATTAAATCGACAGATTTAATAATCAGTTTCATCTGGGCTCAAAATATTTTCAATTTACAGGTCTAAATAAAAGGTAAAGTTAGTCTCTCACAGAGGTTTAATTATAACAGACAGAAACAGTGTGTAGCCAATAACCACAGGACTGAGCCGTACGGTGGATGAGTGACCCGACGGGTGAGTAATCATAAAATAATAAAAGAAGGGGGGGACAAAAATGAAAACACGGAAGAGCATGGTGCTTGTTTAATCTCAAAACAACTGATGGCAAAAATATTTACAGCACATGGCGCAGACACAAGGTTTCTGTACAGGAAATACACATGCAAACGTAAAAAAAAGGATTAAATGAAAAACACTAGGGTGAGGTTGGCACACACACACAATCGCAAAAGCACCTTGTCTTGAACTCCCACCCTTGAGATAATATACAGCTTTGCAATGATGAATAAATAAGAGGACAGAATCAGGGAGGGGGGTGGCAGCCCGGCCGATCCCAGTTAGAGATTTCCCGGAGAACCCCCCAAGGCCGCAGGTGTACAAACTACAGTGACTTAACTGCAAGCAGCTTCCTGACGTCTCGCTGAGAAGGTGCCTCTGGCATCAGGTGATGGAGCGTGATGCACCTCACGGGAACCTATGCGACAGCCTCATGTGTCTGCTGAGGAATCCCATCACAGTTACGGAGCCGCATATACTGCACTCACACCCCACTCAGACCCCCAGGCACCCTAATGAAGTCCAAATTACCTGCCAGTGGCTGCAGTAATTAGTTTTGAAAACCTCATTGTGATTGAAAAAAAAAAAATAAACAAAACCATAAGAAACAAAAATGTAAACATCCTTTCCAAGTCATCTTGCCATTCATAATTCATAATTTAAAGGCCAAAAACATAAAACAAAAATGAAAGGGTTTCTGTAAAGCTCTTTATACTTTGGCATTCGGGGAAGCAAGGGTTCCTATGGAAATCAGACAAAGGCATCACTGCTGCTCGCACGCGCACATGTACACACGCTAGCAGACACACAGACTCTCGGGGCGATAATACTGAAGGAGGGAAACGGCGTCAAACAGAAAAACAGCAAAACTAGTGGCACTAAAAGCGCCATTTTCTATACATTTATTACAGGTACAGATGTCTTCATAAATAAAACGCTGAAGCCGCAACATTGCACGTGATGAGATTAAAAACATGACATAACGAGTGCATTTTACAGTAAACGCTCTTCGTCGCTCCGCCATCCGATTTGCTGTCTGCACCGTCGCTCAGAGAGGCCCCCGGCCACTCGGCGTCCTTCCTGACCCAAGGACATCCAATGACGAGCCACGTACTGGACGGGAGGCGGGGATAGTATGTACAAAGTAAGGCGCAAATATCTTAGGTCCGAGCAACATCACTTGTTCTAATAAAAGCAGAAAGAAAAGATATTCTTTTTTTGCCTTTTTATGTAGGCTGGAGCTGCAGCACTTAAAATCTTGTTACTTGTGGCATTGATTTTCACGATCCATTAGAATAAATAAACAAGGCAATTAAAAGAGCTCTGAACAGAATCAGAAAGGTTTCACCCAAGCAGAGGCTGTTCGCTGGACCCACAATCCGGGTGCTGATCTCGACCTAAACTCTGTAAGCGATGCTTGTCAGGCCAAGACCGTGAGGCAGCTTTTAAAAATTACTTACTTTTTTGCTTTAATTATTAATCTTTTTTTAAATTCACTCCTGAAAAGCCAGACAGCCGATGGCTGAATTAGCCAGGCTGGGCGTTTCCTGCCCTGCTCACAACCACAAGACAGGGAATTTCCCCTTAAAAATCCCACTACTCAATCCAAGCAACCTGAATTGAATACTCTGAAAAAGAGGATGAGACTAAGGAAAGGGGGGGAAAAAGAGAGGCTGGGAATAACATTGTCCTCCATGCTAGGTGTATCTAAATCGCCGTTTAGAAAAAATTCCACATCCGAGCAGATGTGTGGAGAGACGTTTTCGCCTAAATCTGTAGAATAATATTCCCACTTTTTCGCCAGATCCATAACGGGATCCCGCACCAGGCAGCAGCAAGGGACTGGTGAACCACGGGAATCCTTGCGTTTCCATGGGAATGACCTTCCACTGGTTTCGCAAGTCACGGCAGGATGCCGTGGGTTTCGATTGGTCAGTGAAAGAGGATGAGATCTTTATTTTCATTGGTCCGTCAGACCGCCGGCAGCAGTCGGCTGTGCAGGAAGGCCTTGATGCTGCCGACGGGCCGTACGTCGTTCTGGTGCTTGCGCCGATCGATAAACGAGATGAGGCGGGAGGTATCGATGTGGGGGGAGCCTGCCCCGTGGCCCGGCTGCAGCCAGGGCTCCTGGAGGCAGAGGGAGGAGGGGGGGCGCCGGGGAGGCTCACTGCGCAGCAGGAGACGCACAAAGTCGCGGGCGCCCTGGCTCACGCCCTGGAAGTAGTCATCGGGGAAGCTGAAGTCTAGCCGGCAGATATTGAGGCAGGTCTCTTCGGCGCTCTCGTCCAGGAAGGGTGAGGCGCCGCTCAGCAGCACGTAGGTCAGCACGCCCACACTCCAGACGTCCGAGGCCAGCGCCGCTGGCTCGCCCAGGACCAGCTCGGGGGCGGCGAACTCGGGGCTGCCCAGCAGCGGGTGCACGTAGCGGGTGGAGCCCAGACGCACCGCGTCCCCGAAGTCGGCCAGCTTCACCACTGGCTGGCCCCCGCTCTGGTCCACGAGCACATTCTCGGGCTTGCGTGAGGGATAAACATAACCAGGTCACATGCCTATCAGCCCAAGGCGGCCAGAGCAGGATCCAATCAGAGGCCTTAAATACGCAAACTGAGAAACACCCAGCGTGATGCCACACAGATACAGGCTGCTACGCACCTTCAAATCCAAGTGCGCTATTCTGCAGTTATGCAGGTAGTGCAAAGCTTCCAGAATCTCCCGCAGGTACGCGGCCACCTTCTCCTCCGTGAGGTTGCCCCAGCTCACGATGTAGTCCAGCAAACGGCCTTGGTCAGCCCTAGGAGATGTGGAGGGACAGCTGTCAGACCACCAGAGCCAGAACAAATGCCGAGACGGTTTTAGCGGGTCAGGCCGCCGTCACTCAGACGTACATCTCCAGGACCAGGATGTAGCTGGCGGCCGTCTCGAAGGTGTCCAGCAGCCGCACCAGGTGGGGGTGTTGCAGGCCATGCAGGAGGCTCAGCTCATGGGTCACCTGGTCACGCTTCATCAGCTTCTTGTTGACCAGCTTGGCTGCCACCGTTTGCTTGCTCCCCCTCTGGTCGCAGCGCTTCACTACAGAGAACCTGCCTCTGTGCAGTAGAGGAGGGGTTGGACAGACTTTAGTTATATGCATATTGGCGTATGGGGAAAAGCATCACGTAGGAGAATTATCAACCTGGCCACAAGGTGGCGCATGTGCCAATTGTTATATTGCAGTATTATTATGTTCCTGCACAATAAAACTACATCTAAGCAATAACCCTAAAAGTACACAAACACAAGTTTACCTGCCCAGTTCAGAGACCACTGTGTAGAAGGAGTCAAAGTTGTCTTTCCATGTGACCTTCAGTCCGTCCCTGGTCGTGCCTGGTGACGAGAGGCACTATTTTTTATTTTTTTTTTTTACAAGCTCAGGCCTCCAGGGAGGATAGACAGGAGAGTCACATGATACACTGGGATAAGATGGCAGAAACACCCAGAACTGGGGAAGCACATTCAGCTTAGAAGCCCTTGGTAAAGTTAAAGTAATTTAGAATTTAGTGATTAATTGGCACAACACAGCACACAGTGCACAACAACAAAATGTGTCCTCTGCATTTAACCCATATGTGCCAATGTGACTGGGAAACATTGCTTGGGGGCGGTACCTTGCTCAGGGGTGTCTTGCTGGTTGGGGAATCGAACCTGCAATCTTTCAAATATGAGTGTGCTTCCCTAACCATTAAGCCACCACAGCCACAACAGTCACCCAAAGATGTCACACCTATGCAGAAGAGATACTTCTCCTAGGACCTACAGTAGTGCAATGTGAGACTAATCAGGGTCCCATTGACGCAGTAATCCGACTACGTGTGGCAGGCACCTTGCTGGTGTAGAACATTCCGGAAACCTCTGGCCGTCACTTACCCAGTATTCTGAGGGTAGCAGATGATGACACGGTGCCCAAGTCGTTGGTGGCGATGCAGGTGTATGTGCCGTCGTCCTCAGAGGATACGCCCACGATCCGGAGTGTCGCCTCGCCGGTGTCGCTGTGCCAGAAAGAGCCGCGAGACGTTTCAGCGCATGGGTGGGCAGCAGTGGGGGATGGAGCTTAGGCGTCTCCTGCTTGGGATACGCACCTGTAAGCCATGCTGAAGTGGCCGTTGTTGGTCAGCGTGTTCTGATCTGGCCCCTTCCAAGTGACGGTGGCCCTGGGGCGACCACACATCTTACATCGAAGAGTGACACACTCGTCGACGTCGCACGTGACGTCACTCAGCGGGAGGAGGACCTCGGGGGGCACTGGAGGACAGAGATGAGTTATCACACACTAACTCACACTGGTGTAACAGCACAGATATCCATCAGAGGGCGGCATTAAAGACTCACACTTACCGTCATAGATGTAATTGGGATTCAGAAGCTGAAAGCAAAAGACACAAAGTGAGCATCCAATCAAAAAGGGCATCAGGCGGAGCTTAAATCAGTAACGGGACAGTCTGAGCTCACAGCCCTCACGTTAGCGGTTCATCACCTTCACAGCCACTTTGTTGGCCAGGCCTTCACGGGACTTCCTGTATCCATTCTCCAGCTTTCCCTCCTTTTTCAGTTCCTTGTCTCGTTTTTCTGACTTCTTCCTGATGCGTAGCGAGGTGTGCCAGGATGAGGACTTCCTGTTGGTGAAAACAGAGTCAGGACGGGGCCCAATGGATCGCGACGGGAAGACCGGCCAGCGAAGCAGTTAGTGCTGCATGGTCTCTTAGAGAACTACTGGTTAAAAGCTGCAGAAACTGCCAATGAAATTATTCAATGGGTAACACTGAACCTCTAGGATTGGCTCTTATCCACATCGACTCCAGCAGCACACCAATCAGGAGTGTCGAACCCCCACCCAGCGTCTGCGTCACGCAGGCCTAGAGAACCAAGAGCTCTTACTTGATGGTTCCGTCGGGGAGGTCGGGGATGACGGCGGACGTGTGGCCCAGTACATAGCCGGGGATCCAGCCCTCGGCGGCAGGGCTCTGCTCGTTGGCGGCGCGAAACACCAGAAACATGCTCTGCTGGTTGCTGGCCAGGATCTGGACCACCTCACCCTGGAGCACATTGATCTCATCCTCCTTCACGGCCACATAGTCCTGTGTCACCAGCATGGTGGACATGTTGCTGCTGCTGCTGCTTTCACTCTGAAAATTGGAGGGAGAGAGGGGGAGAAGGTGAGGACACACAGGTACTGGCCTTGCGCATAACCAGGAACTGCCCATCAGTGTATACAGGACAGGGGGTTCCCCGTTCTTTTTTCCATCATAGCTCCTAGTTATGCACCTGAATGAATGTCTTAACCAGCTGGCACAGATCACATACTGATTTTGCCCAAATGGGGCCTGGAGTTTCAGTACCCATGATGCCATGGGCCTCTCACAGGAAATTTGAGTGCAGTTTTGGGTCAGGGCTGCTTTTAACACAGGTGCAATCAGTGCAATGCACCGCGGGCCCCTGCAGCGAGTCGCGAGTTGATTGTTGTTTAGCTAAAGATTCGGACGGTTCAAAATGGTCAGCCGGGCGCCTATGACAAATTCCTGCACCGACATCTACAAAACCTTAAAAGCGGCCCTGATTTGAGTTAATCCAGCTCAGTAAGAACTAGAAAAGCACATCACTCACTAAACTAGCTATAAGAAGCTCTCACAGAAGCAGTATGTGCAATTCCAGCCATAAATCCAACAAACTGACACTGCAACAAACAAACAACTTCCCTATTAATGGAGAAATACTGGGTAACACTTGCATTAAATCAAGTACAAGGTATTTAATCACCATTAACAGACAAAAATCAAAAGGGAACCTGTAGAAACAGACAGAACCAGAAACCTCTCTCAGGGTTAAAAAACAGGCAAAGGAAAGCTGGCACACAGATGAAACGGACCAATCAAGCAAAGGCCCCCGAAGAACGAAAGGAGAATAGGCAGAGATAAGAGCGAGCATGTGTGCAAGGAAACAGCACACTGGCAGGGAAGTGGAGCGGCACGGGCCCTTTGCACCCCCAAGAGGCAGAAAGCAGAGCTACCCAGCCCCAAAAGAAGTTAGTGGAAGCTTGGTTAAACTGGTAAGACAGAGCGAAGATTCACCAGATGCGTGTCAAAGTTTTTTAGTACAGCCGGTCCCCAGGAGCCATCAGTGAAGTCGAGCCGTCCGAAGCAGGCGGGGAGTTAGTACCGGAGAGGCTGAGGAGGCGGCCGGGCCGGGCCAGGCAGCCCAGGCTCTTACCCCGTTGCTCTGGGTGGATTGCACGGACTGCTCGCTGGTCGAGGAGCAGGTGCTCATGCGATCTGCATCCTTGCTGTGCGTGGAGTGCCGCTGGCTTTGGCGGCCCAGCGAGTCGCCCTCCCCAGGGAAGGTGAAGGAGCCAGGTCGGCTGGCGGGGGAGGCTGGCACGGAGCTCCAGAATGAGGCGCCTTTCTGCGGGCTGCCGGGGAGGAAGCCGTCCTTCCCGAAAGCGGGGGCCGCCAGGGGTGAGGCCAGTGGGCTGGCCGCCCCAGCTCGAGGCTTACTCAGAGTTAGGGGGCTGACGGCGGCCCTGGGGACGGGCCCCGGCGGGTCCGTGTGCGGGTCCTTGGGGCCACTATCGGGCAGCTTGGCTCCCCGTGGGCTCTCCAGCACCCTCATGCGGGGAATCTCCACACGGGGGTCCGGCTCACCCAGCGCACAGGGTGGGTAGCGGCCAGACGTACCTGACATCTTGTCCGGCCCCTCGGGCTCGGGGGGGTGATGGCGGAGGGGCTGCGGCAGGCGCGAGGGCTGGGGGATGCGGGATGGCCGGCAGCGTGAACCGGCAGGGACGCTGCCCCCTGCTGGACCACCACTGCTGCTGGGCCCACTTGCCGCACCGGGGCCCATATGATTCCTCTGGTGCTCGACGGGTGAGGTCAGGGCTGGGGGCGACACAAAGCGCTATGTTGATCCGTTGCGTTCTTTGACACAGAATAATAAAAGAACCAATCATGCGACAGTTCGCCTGAAGCCCCGCCCACTCGCTCACTCTGGGTACCGTTGAGATAGCCGCGCTGGCTCTCCAGGATCTGGCTGATCTGCAGCACCCACACCTGACACACACCCGGGTGGCTCGAGTGCAAGACAAATGTGTCACTGCTGCTGCTTGGCGCCTTCGATGTCAGCGCAAACTTGCAGGGGTCTCCATCCACATTCTCCTCCAGGCCCAGGCAGCTGACCTGCGGGGTGGGTAGCAATACATCACCATGAAGAACAATGCAAATCATATCACCGTGGAGTCTGTAACCTGAATGATGTCACGAAGGTAACAGAATGACAATACTCTGAGGGAGAAACGCCCCAATGCACAAATCGCTTTGGTGATAACATTCCAAGGTTATGTCACTTGACACTTAAAAACTGCACACTGCTTTGGTGACATTACTATGACATTTAAGCGTGACTCACGCTTCTCCTCTTGAGCTCATCAAATTTTATGATTCTACAAACAATGAAGGCGGAACCATATCCAGGACTGCTGCATGAGGCCACGGGTATAGCATGATACAACAGTATGTGCAATCACACACTCCAGCCAGCAAGAGGCGACGTCGAAGGTACCTTTATGCTGTTCTTGTACAGAAAGCTGGGCATGGAGAAGCCCCTCTTCTTGTCCAGGGGTTCACTAAAAATGACAATTTGCTCAAAGAGGAAAACCCGCCTCTCCTTCATCCGGGACACGAGTGTGCCGTCCTGGTCCGAAACCAAGAAGGTGTCCTGGAGGAGAAGGCGGCCTTGTGCTACGATCTTCCCCTGGGAAACAGATAGGGATGCAAGCTGATCTCAGGGGTGCTAACTGCCCCAAAACTGCCCAGATAAGAACTCAGGGAGACTGAGGGTCATGTTTAAATTGAGAGCATGATTAAGAGCATGATGGGGGAGGAGCTTGGTGGCAGACCCTCACCTCAAAGCCCTGAAGTCGGCCCACATTCATGACATCGTTACACCTCTTGGGTATGATGCACATGACCTCCACGGCTTTCTGCAAGAAACACACACCCACTGACGTCATCTGCAGACCCCAAGGCCAGAAGAGCACCAAATACACAAATAAACGCAAGTGCCATTCAGGCGTGTCAAGGGCAGTTATTGCCGAGAGAGATCAGTCTCTCAGGCTGCTGGAGATCTAACGGGGTCCTGAAGGAATGCAAACTCACCTCCATCTCCGGCGAATCCAAACCCGCTTTCTTGGAAAATTTGAGGAAATCCTTTACAGGAAGAAACGATACAGGGGGTTTAGGGCAAAATTACAGGATTTATAAATTTATATTTAAGAGTGGCGACTGACCAGAAATTAACACACACTTGATAGGTTAGGGAACAGCGATTCCCAAACCTATCCAATTGATTTCATGATTCTAATTGATCTTCATTTGCATCAAGAGATGGATTTTGTAATATATGTAATATAAACGTGGTGAGAGTTGACCACTGAGGGTAGAGTCACGTGATTTCATTATATTGCACTACCAATAAAGCAAAAAAGATTAATTTTACCTAAAATAAACTAGAGTGCCAATAGAACTTATCATATAGTGTGTGTGAAATAGGCCGTATTGGCGCAAGTCGTGGCACCTATCAGTGCTGAAAAATGATGTGATTATTGATTATTATTAGTATAGGGCATAAATATCTGTACGGCCACAATTTGATCAGTAGCTCAAAAGTTAGCAATCTGTATAAATTCGCCATATGCTTATGTTTATTAAACCCGTCGGACATTAAATGCTGTGGCTGCTGAGTTGTCCCTCTCTGTCATCACTTCCATGACTTACCAAAACAGTAGGAAAAAGGTCCCATTAAACGGTAGCATGCGGCATTTTCCACTAACCAAATTTAATAAAAACAAGGATGTATTGAATTTGGGTGTCGCAATCAATATCGAATAGCGAGAGTAAGAAATCGAACCGATTCGGGACCTTGTGAACCGGAATTTAATCAATTAGGGCAATCAGTGGCAATACCCAGCCCTACTAAGCATGTGTTCGCGCATGTGTGGCAGTGACCGCGGCAGGTGTCCCGCCCAGGACTGGTCCTTAGCACAGGGATGCTAGCACCTATCAGAAATGGGGGAGTGTCTCATTGATTAAAATCATCTGCTCAGTGTCACACTGACCTTCAGCAGAAGCTGATACTTCATGATTCTCTGAACCGGCTTAATCAGCAAATCTGTGATCTGCAACCGGTGACCCAGGCGCTGCTTGAGGTCCTGAAGGAGGAGAGAAACCACAGGTTACCGAGACGCTATGATCTCAAGGTTACCCGAGCCCATTCCCATGACAACACACAAGGCAGGAGGGGGTGTTTGGGGAGCCTGACACCAACATGTACGAATGTTAACATTGAGAAGAACAGTATTTCCCAATCCGGTCCTGGGGAACCCACAGTCGGTCCATTTTTGCTCCCTCTGTGCTCCCTGTCGGACAGTCCACATTTTTGCTCCTTCCCAGCTATTGCCTGTGGGTCCCCAAGGACTAGATTGGGAAACACTGGAGTAGAATGCTGATGGGTCTCCTCAGCATCAATCAGTATCACAGATGCCTCAGGCAGACCTTTCGGGAGGCTCACCTCAAAGTACGTCTCGATGTACTCTGATACGATGAACTCCGACTTGGGTTTGTTCTGGCAGTAGACGATGTACATGTGCCACCGCCGCTCCTGCGCGGGAAACGGACAAACGCAAAGGCCATTCAGACACAGGACAGCCCCCTCAACATGGTTACGCCGCTCGTGAGATAATCCATCTCTAGGGAAAAGGTCCCCTAAAACAATTTATATTCAGCCTGCATTTCGATTATTTATAACAAGGTACAGTCTTAATTGGTTAGTACATTAAATATGCAGGACATTTTTAATATGCAATGGAAAGCTGCATATCAACTGTGTTGTCCTGTATTTTGACCCTTGACCTCAAGATGTCACTCACATGTCTGAGGAAGAGCGGAGCCAGGCTATCAGGGTCCTCAAGACACTTCTCAAGCTCACTGAGGAACAAGCTGCATTTCCGGGGAAACCAAAGAATAAGATATCCAAATACAAAATGATTTATTACTGGAACTAGAAAAAAGGAACTTTTTCTAAACAACAAAGGAGCGTGATTGCGAGGAATGCAGCACTTACTCTTTGTGCCAATCGTAGATCTGGTGGATGTTGCCAAACACGGTCTTGTCCTTCCCTTTCATGTCATCCGGCACCCCTTCTTCCTTCATCCTGGCCATGTAGCCCTAGAAACGATAAGCAGGGGTGAGCGTGCAGGCAGATCTAATACTGGGGGGGGGTTGGCTGGAAGCAGGAGACTACCTCGAGACAGCTGGAGTTTATATGGTGAGGCCTTGTAACTATGAGCATGGTTAACATTGGAACCGCCAGCAGCGACGTACTTTGGCGTATCACACCTTGTGTGTTTGTTAATGTACCATCGCTTTAGCATTCCGGTCACCCAAACAAAGGGAGTCAGTGATCCTCACAGCAGCACTGTTATCGTCACCCCAAAAAAAAGCTGCAAAACTCATAATACAGTCGTCGTTTATGTCATATGTTTTTGTGCTCATTGAGTTAAATATTACTTTCAACAGATTAATCTAGTGAAATTAATCTTAATCCTAAAATGGTAATAAAATAAAAACCTCACTAACAAATACCAAAAGAAATGATCACCTTAATCACTATTAAAACTGAATATGAGTGGTCTTATTATTTCACAAAAAGTGAGACTGGTAATGTTTTCTTATACGTTTTATATTTGTTGGAGAGACGCATCACAAACGCAATGGCAAGCCGCTTCAGCCAAAAACAGCGCATGACACTGTGGGAAACGGTGGTTCTATTGTTAAGAAAAAGGTCTTCTGAGAAAAGCAAGACTTCAGAATGACTTCACTAAGATCTAAGGCACAAGACTCACCTCCACCACCAATCCCAGGTCTCTCACGTAGTCCCTCTCAGTCTCCATAAGGTCTAGGAGGACGTAGCTGGACAGCGAGACGGCACACAGGGAGAAACGTCAGCGTCTCAGAGCACACGGGAGAACAATAAAGTGATTATCAGCACCCCCTGTAGCGGAAGGGAGGAAAGTCTCGGGCAGGAACATACTGTCGGCGCTTGAGGAAGCCGGTCTTGCGCTCCTCCATCTCGTCGATGGGTGAGGAAGACGACAGGAGCGAGTTGTCCGAAGGGTTGAAGGACGGACTGCTGCTGTCGGCCTGCTGCACGGAGAGGGAGCTGGGCCGGTCTTCCAGGGCCTGAAGGGGAGGAACACCACATGGCAACAGGTCTCAGGGTGGCTTAAGAAACACAGACTGACAACTCCTGCAGGTCACTGCGTCGTCAGAACTGAAGGCCCAGTATTTAATGCCACATTCGAATACAACAGTAGAAAGTAGACAGTAACGCTGCTGTCCTCAGACGGCTTCCGAGATCAGCAGGTTAACATCGGCAAAATAAAAACATTAATAAAGGAGAACGATAGGTGAGCAAAGCAGCCTGTATTTTGGTTGGCTTCACACTCAAAGACACCCCTCAGCAATCTGAGTCACTTCTCCTCACCATCTTGCTCTTGACCAGTTCCTCAATGGCGCTGACCAATTCCGCAGCACTGGGCGTCTCTGAGCTGCTTGGGCGTACAGAGAGTCGCGAGGATGTCTGGAGAGGGGGTACAAGGATTAGTGTGAGACGGGTACTTCTGGTGACCACACAAAATCTGCCTAAGCGTTACTGTGATTCACAAAGAATATCAGACTTAGCAGGGAGGCTTGTGGTGGGCGGGGCAAGGCAATACATTTGCATATGACTAATTTGCATACTCAGCACAGGGGAGTCTTAGAATACGCCCATGACATGACAATAAGAGGAGCTTATAGCCAGGACATAAGAATTTCTAATGTTAATTTTAATGCAATACAGTTTACAGTTACCAAATAATGGAGCACCACCCCCCCCCCCCCCCCCCCAACCACCACCACCTTCCCTCCCAAAACACCCCCCACACCCCAACTTTAACTTTATAAAAAACACACCACATAATGGAGCACCCCCCCCCCCCCCCCGCCACAAACACCAACCATTTACCTGCCAATACATTACCCACATGCAAGTTGTAACTTTAAAAATAAACCAACATTCTAAAACTAAATGCAAAATAAAATAGAAAAAAAACAAGACAAAGAAAATCAAAGAAAATGTTTTCTCCAAAGTAAAGAGAATATTAATAATGTGGTTTTAATTTGCTTAAAAGTTTGCATTCACATTACTGAATAAGATAAGGGTTTCAGCTCAGACATGGCATTTCAGGAGAACTGCGCTTCAGGGCCGGAGAATGTGCAATGCAGTCATGAACACAGTCCATCACAAAGAGGCAGAATGTCTCACCAATGCCGTCACTTCCGGACACTCCCACTTTCCCAAAAAAGGCATAGGGGGGCGGTCCCTGGCTTCGCCAGCTACTAGGTGCCAATTACAGGCAAGCATGGAGAATGGTGGTCCACGTACAGAGGAAAGGGGGACTGGTGGGGG
>JAODKE010000051.1:5287667-5302657 GCA_026779605.1 Mormyrus hasselquistii
TAATTGTGCAGTGGCAAGCTACTGCTGCAAAATGTATAAAGCAGAAAGACAAGCTGTTTTCCAGAAGAACATCACAGCTGAATCTCATATTGATGGGTTCTTTAGGATCAAAGTCTTTTCCAGATAAAAATACAAGATGACTGGGAAGATTTACATTAGGTCCAGAATATGAAACCCCAACTGCAACAAGGAACTTAAGCAGCTGTATGGGTAACATGCTATAACAGACTTCTGGTACTGGAGGGCCAGTCTTGCAACACCGTTTACAGATTTCCCTGCTCGCACATACCTACTAAACCTGATAAGTAGCTATGTTAAGACACACATACTTGAAGACAGGTCATGCTGCAACAGTACAGGATTGCAGAAAAGACGGACATTACTAGAAAAGATTAAGCATTTATTAAATTAAATCCTATGTAATTACTGCTCGCCTGTGAGAGCTTGTAGCCAAAGCAGCAGTGTAATACAAAAATGGCCACAAGAGGGAGCTCTGGCACAAGACAATGAATCATCCCTGCATTCTGCATATGTTAACATTGACACATCAAATCGTGACTAAGGATGTTTGGGATTCTCTACCACAACAATTAAGGCAGCCGCATCTGAGAGGCCAGGGTTGGTATTATGGGTTAGACAGAAACCCTCTGGAGTTCACAAGCTATTCTGCTGACCTCTCAGGGGCGGGGAGTCACGGCCTGGGAGAGCCAATGTGTGGGTCGGGCCTTCTGGGAAACTAACCACAGCCCAGATTTTAAGAATGACTTTGCCTTTCCGGAAAGAGGGAAGGAAGCCCTTGGACTGACCTGCTTGGTGCTGCGCTCAAACACCACGTACTGCTGGCATTGGTCCAGCCGGCGCTTGCGCATGGTCCAGAAGTGGAGGACGCGATTCTCTCTCTGAAGCAGCTCATTCAGGATGTCTGCAGGTGTACATAAAACCGACACCCAAACACATGGTCATATCCGATTCTGTGTTGTATACGTTTTTTTTTGCACTCTAGAATGTTCTCCACCGTTCTCATGAAAAGCAGGATGGAACGCGGCTCTGAAATCAAATCCGACAGTTAAGCCCCTAAAGGCAAGCCGTGACCCACTTACTTTTTACAGCCCATCATTAAACGGCAAAGGCCGTTATTCATAGAACCAATATCGGCAGATCCCAGGTCAGGCCAGCTTTGAAAAGTGGGACGCTGGCGCTGACGAGGGGGGGCATATCTGGCATGGCCGACACAAAGCACAAAAGGAACATCACCGACAGATCAAGGGTCAGCCGGCTGGACAGCAGTGGGACTCACTTTTAACCTGCTGCTCGGGCGCCTTCACGTGGCTCAGCATCCCAGGCACGTTGACACTGTTCCTATGCAGGTATTTCAGGAAGACGTCAGCATTGCGCCGAGCAAGGGTGCAAGCCTGGAGGGGAGGAATGCTGTCAGAACTGCATTTCCATATGCATCCAGCAGGGGGTGCCAGACTCACTAGTATGAGATTAGGTTTGGCTTCACTTGAATCCACATGACTGCACCTGCACCAACAACAATACCTTCAGAAAGGCCTCCTTCTGCTCCAGGTGTTTGCTGATCATAGGTGTCACATGGTCCGTCTCACAGTTAGGCCCTAACTTGTCGGCTCCTCCGCACCAGTCTTCCTCACGCTTATACTCCTGCTCCAGGCTCTCCAAAACACTACACACCTTTGAGAGGGAACACACACAACACAGCTTTAAACTACAATACCTAGAGTCGGGTAGAGGCAAGTCAGAATATCCAGAATGCACTTCATGCACAGAAGCAGGATTACTCGCCAAATCATAGAGCAAACTGTCTAAGGGGACCTCTGCAGAAATGGCTCCCACCTGCTCAGAGGTCTTGTAAAAGGCCACCGAAGCATTGACCAGTTTCAGGCGGTCCTCCATCTTCAGCATAAGCTGCTGCCAGTGGGAGGCGACATTCTCGGCGCAATCACGGATCAGGTCCATGTCGTAGTGGTTGGCCTGCAGCATGGCTTCTGCCTTCTGTTGCACCTGGAGGGCGCTCTGGTGCGTTTTCTGTAAGGGCCAACGATACAGTTGCTGATAAGTTCCTGAATCCCAACCCAAGTAGATGGAAGTGACTAAAATCGTACAGGGACTAAGACAGGTCAGTATGGTGGGGGTGGTGGTGGGGGAGAGGAAGGCACTGAGGATACACTGAAGATAGTGGCAGAGGAGAGAGGACAGGCATGCTGAGGACAGCGGCTACACTGAGGATAGTGGCAGAGGAGAGAGAACAGGCATGCTGAGGACAGCGGCGAAGGAGAGGAGGACAGGCATTCCGAGGACAGTGACGGAGAAGTGAAGGGCAGGCATTCTGAGGAAAGCGGCGGAGGAGATGAGGACAGCGCCGGAGGAGAGGAGGATCAGGCATGCCGAGGACAGCGGCGGAGCAGAGGTGGACAGGCATGTCGAGGACAGCGGCGGAGCAGAGGTGGACAGGCATGCCGAGGACAGCGGCGGAGATGAGGACAGCGGCGGAGGAGAGGAGGATCAGGCATGCCGAGGACAGCGGCGGAGCAGAGGTGGACAGGCATGCCGAGGACAGCGGCGGAGCAGAGGTGGACAGGCATGCCGAGGATATCAGCGGAGGAGAAGAGGACATGCACGCCGAGGATAGCGGCAGAGGAGCCGAGGATAGCGGGAATGGTGAAGGGGGGCACAGATCACCTCGATGGCGTGTTGAAACTGTTCGTGCTCCCTCTGGAGCTGCTCCGCCTCTTGCAGGGAGCTGGCGGTGATCAGCCCAGCGTTTAGCATGGACTCCCCATTCCGGATCCAGCCCAAAACCTGCCCAGGAATGCATGAGTTACACACAAAAAAACACATACAGATACCAGAGGTCTGCCTAACCATTGGGCAAGAGGATCACAAGATGATTAAGGTTAAGATTAAGTGAAGTTCAGGATCAGTGAGACATGGCTCACCTGTTTGACTTCAGCCTGCAGATGGCGCAGCTGCACACACTGCTCGAGGTGCCGGCGGTGTTGTTCAGCAACCACATCCAGCTCCTGCTGCTTCTCGTGAAGGAACTCCAACAGGTCCTGCACCCGAGTGGCCATGTCCACATCCCGGTCACACAACAGTTCCACGCCTGCAGAAGGAATTGCAGGCCATGAGTGTGCATCCCAGACATGCCCGTCCCAAACCACAGTTGTTCCTTCAACTACATGCGTTTATTTAAAGGGATCTCCAAAACCAAAAATGAACTGTGAGGCAAAGACGACCTTAAACGACCCATAGGACAGTCGAAATACACAATAAAAACATCATTTAAAAGAACTTTTCTGGAACAGAGCGATCCATTTACTTTCCACTCCAACAATGACTCTTCAAAATGACCCAATAGCTACTGTAATAAGGGTATCTAAAGAATTCCCACCAAATGAGGGTCACACTGGCTCTGGTGTTTAGCGGAGTAGGGATCTCACGTGGACTCACCAGAGGCCTGCACTTCGTTGACGTATTGTAACAGCTCCTGGCCCTGGTGGATGACGTCAAAGGTGAGGTTGTTCATGGTGAGTGCCTTGTCGGCGTGATGCTGCAGGCGCTGCTCAGCCAGCGTCAGGTCCTCGGTGTCAAAGTCATTCATCTGCTGTGACAGCTCGTCATTCCAAGACTCCAGGTCCGAGATGATCTGAAAGGGGGGGGTGGGGGTGACCGAAAACGTCACATTTTCAGTATGATAATACAAAGAGTCCCCCCGCAATCAATGACTTTCTACTTCACAGTCTGCCTGACCATAGATGGACATCAAGGTCCAACATGGTGATGCAGCTTCACAATAAGCACCACCGACAGCTCACCAAGAATTGGACCAAGGAGACAAAGATGGGAAGTAGGAGAACTATGAGCAAGGCCAATAAAATCAGCCAATAAGGTGTTAGACATGCAACCTCATTGAGCAATGTCCTAGAGCTCTGGAAAGCCAGAGCACAGTGGCAGGCTGAGGGTCCTGGGGTGAATTCTGCAGACAAACAAACCCCTTTGGCATGTCATGAACGCCTCTGACCCTCGCGAACTCCAGCATGTTAATCCGCAGGGTTTGGGACATGCGGGCTGCCAAAATCCCGTCATCTTAATGGGCAGTTAATTGGAGCTAAAATGCCAGGGGATTGTTACTCGCTTCCTGGGTTACTCACTTGTTTTTATTAAGCCAAGCTGAGCGATGCTCTATTTGTATGAAATGAGCCCCACAAAGACAAAAGCTTGGAGATGCTCTGGCCATCTCCTGTCTTGCACATACATCCCCCTGGGATGCTGAACACCTGCAACGCTGCACGGAGCCTTGAGATTAGTGCTAACCCTGGTAATTACTTTAAGAAGCCGCGCCTGTAAGACGGACTGGACACGCGTCGGAAGGCAGCGGAAGGGTCCGGATCTCAGCACTCACGTCGATGGCATCCCGCTCAAAGATGCGCAGCTGCAGGAAGAGCTCGAGCTTGATCTTCCTCTCCTGAAAGAGCTCCTCCATCTGGCCCTGCGCCTCATCCAGCTGCTGGAGGACGCTCTCAATGTGGTTGATTGAGCTATTGTGGGGCGTCTTGTTACTGGAAATGGCCGAATCCCTGTAGGGGGAGAGACAAGGGACTGTGACCTCAGGGTTGATCTCCATGCCGTATTCTCTAAATGGTTCTGCCCTAGGATACCATCGGTACCACAACCATCACTGCACAGATCGAGACCATGCCCCTGTAAATGAACAATTAAGAACGTGGCTTGGCTTGAGGCGGGGCTGGGTACATTTCAGGGTCACACTCAGTTGGTAGTTACATCTGTTTCATAATTTACATCTGAAATTGAGCCGGAATGCAAGCGACCAGAATATGGAGGCATGGGCTGGATCCCATACACATCCGAGACCCTGAACATGGCTGAAATGTATACACCAGCAGCAGGGGTGAGAAGCCGGGGCCCCTTGGTCACCTCAGCTGCTGGATGAGGTCCTCGCCCTCCTTGATGACATTCACGGTGACCTGCAGGGTGGTCTGCTGCTGTTGGCCGAAGCGCTTGATAAGATCCTGCACGGCCTCCACTGACTCTGCATACACGTCATCCAGCAACTCCTTCTGCAGTTCTTCGAGCCAGGTCCACAGCTATGGGGCGACACTTGCAGTCAGTGCCCACAATCACAGTAGGGTGTGAGTACTTAATCTGTTCAGCTAAGAGGACGTGAATAAAAAACAAGGCAATCTCTCGCAAGGCAAGTAATTTCATATACTACCAAAGTCGTCTCTGGAAAGGCATCAGTACAAAAAGCAGCCAAACGAATGTGTGTTTTCCTTACAGTGTGTGTGTGTTTGCATAGATCACATTTGAGGACCAAATTGTCCCCAACTGTAGTAAAACCTGAAGTTTCCCTACTTTTGGCTTATTTTATAAAAATCTGTGAATGCAATAAAAAAAGTAAAAATGCCAAAAGTCTTATATTTTGGTTGGTTACTTATGGTTAAGGTTAGGGATGGGTAGGGGTTAAGGGTGTCATGATTGGGATTAGGGTTTTTCCCCATAGAAATGAATTGACGGTCCCCATTTAGATAGGAAGACCAACTTGTGTGTCTGTACCCTTGAGTAGTGGTACTGCTGTATGTGTGTATGTGTGTATGGGGGGTTACATGTGAGTGAGTTGGAGGGTGTCGACCACACACAACGACCGTTTCAGCTCACAGATAAGCCCCCATCTCCACACCAATCTTGGGGCCGCATGTGCTGACCTGTTGCATGCAATTTTGTGTGTGTGTGTGTGTGTGTGTGTTTGTGTGTGCTGCATGCGTGCAGGCAGGACCCACCTCCTTGACGTGCGTGTGGAAGGACACTGACATGTCCAGCAGCACCTTACGCTGCTCCACACGCCGCACAAAGTCCTGGATACGGTCCTCCAGCTGGTGGGCGGCCTGGTAGATCTCCTCCGGGTCGCATTCGCCTGTCTGGGCCAGCTGCTCCGCTGCTTCCAACAGCTTGTCGGCGTTGGTGTACGTGTTCTATGGAAGGGGGGGTGAGCCGAAGGGCACTGCAGCGTTACATCACAAGCTCGCCTCCGCCCCCTCCCCCTTTTACAAGCCACACTTCTCTCATACACCCCTGACACTCACCTGGGCCACCTCCTCAAAATCCTCGTGCCTTTTTTGCAGGGCGCGGGCACGGTGCAGTGACTTGCCCACCCCTGTGTGCTTGCTCAGGAAGGCCTCACCGTGGTTCTCTATCCAGTCCAACACCTGGTGGCACACAGTGTGCTGTTTAAATATGGTGCTTACTAGCTAGCATTCTCCCAGGGGCATATTGGAAAGCCATGGAAAAGGCAGAAATTTCACTGTTTCCATAGAGACCCTCCCTCCACCCCCCAAATGGTCTGTTTCTGGGTGGAAAAAGTGAAAACATGCAGGTGCATTTCCAGCTGAGACCAGACATGTGACTGAACTCGATCCTCTGAAGCTCTCCGCTGGTACAGCGCAAATTTCTAAAGGGATCCAAAAAGCCGAACTTATGCAGTACTTCCACCACTAGGTGGAGCTCTCACATTCAGCCACTTCTCAGGTGACAGGATGGTCCTCCGAAATAGACACATCATCCACTTAATGCTACACGGTGGGTATGAGAGTCCTTGACCTTCCGGACCGGAAACACCCACAAACCCTTGCAAATGCCCACACAAGCTCACCGTGTCGATCAAGACTGGGAAAGGGCGGGAAGGTTTGTTAAGGTGACGAAATGCAGAGAGCCTCGCAGGAAAGACAGTTTAAGATTTGGCAAAGTGCTTTGTGATTAGCATACTAACGAGGCCCTATTCCTGCATTCAGACTCCCCGTCCCGCTCGGAAGGCTCCGAGCTGCCTGCGACGTGCCTCGCACCTGGGAGCCACGGCAGCCTCTGCTATGGCAACCGTTGCCTAGCCTACGCATGGACCTGCTAACGAGAAAGCGAGCCAGAGAGTGTGCCTCCCCTCCCCCGAACCACCGCCTCCACTGCCGCCCACTGCACCATCCCACGCATGTCCGCACAGAGCTTGCAGTGCCGATCCGGTGCCGCTCAGGGTGTCAATCCTAGCCCGACATAAGCCCAGCACCGCGGTCACAAATTACATGCCGTAATTTCAGCTTTATATATGCATCAGGGGTGCCAGTAAGCTGACAGGGAGCATCACCGCACACTCCGTGTACTGGCCACCCTACCCCTCCCCGCCCACCTGCTGCACATCCTGCTGGAAGACGCAGAGCTGCAGTCGTTGGTGCAGCCGGACCTTGCGATGCTGCCAGATGTTCTCTAGCTGCCGCTGGTGGTGCAGCACCTCGTGGATGACATCCAGCACGTGGTGCACCGCCTTGGAGTAGTTGGCGGAGGCGGTGAGTGAGTCGGCGCTGCCTGGGGTCAGGGGGCGCTGCAACTTGTCCAGTAGGCCCTTGCCATCTTGGCTTACCTGAGGAGATGAGCAGGGCATGAGTCCGGAAATCACTGCCAAGCCCTGCTGCTGACAACCATCTCTGAAACTGTGATTATTACTGCAACGCGTTGGGGACAGTATTATAGGGAGGGAGAGTGATCTGGTGGACAGAATTGTGTGCTGATGACATCATAAAGACCACAGTCTTGCACCGCCCCCCCCCCCCCCCCGCGCGCACTCTTACCTCCGAGTAGGCCGCAGTGATGTGCTCATAGAGGCCCTGGTGGTGGTGAATGGCATCCTCCAGGTCCTGAAGCTCTGAGGGCAGGTCCACCTCACCGCAGGCCTTACACCAGGAGTCCACATTGGACATGTACTGCGGGGGAGGGACGTGTCAAAGAAAGAGTTGCCTTGGTCACTTTCTGAATTCCTCTCAAAGCTCAGCACAGGCTAAATACAAACATCTAGATGGACTGATAACCCACTGGCACTGTGCTGAAGGGAGAAGGCACCCTTAAGCAAACTCAACCAGAAAAGATCTGGGACACTACCCAAAAACCATTTGAGGATCCATTGCCAACATCCAGCAGTAGAATCAACAAGTCAAACACTATGCGGTACATTACATAAGCATCGCACAAGCCCTGGAGGCAAGGAGGGATATAATTCTCAGAACAGGACACTATGTAAAATAGCAGAAATTCCAGATCACTGAGGAGCTGAGTAGGCAAGACCGCGCCGGACAGGCCTGAGGCCCTCGGCTCAATGCGCCCAGCACAACGAGATCCTCTGCTCATTCTCTGGAATGATCTCACATCTGTCTCCTTAAACCTAAAAGTATAAGGACGCAATGGCAGAGCCTAACAGCAAAAGCAGATGGAACGATCCCCCGGACAGAAGGGCGATCCCCGCATTCACCTGATCGCACTTCTGGTGGAAGACGGCGGACATCTCCAGCAGGGTGCTGCGCTCGTCCAGGGCGGCAGCGAAGGCCTTCCACTCCAGCTCCAACTGCCCAGAGATCTGCTTGATCTGCTGCGAGGCATAATGGGACGACTCCAGCAGCCGGTTCCCAACCGACACGATGCGGCTGATGTTGACGTAGACATTCTGCATGATAGGAAGGGCAGACCTCAGCTGGGTTGGGACTCCACTAATGACCATGTGAAGGGATTGGAGGAGCTAACTGGCAATTAACCCCGATTTGACTCATTTGCTTAAGTTAACTCTATGCCCCGAGTTCTCTGTGAGCTAATGCCGGATATCTATACACATTAATCACATTTAATTATGACTGATGACAACTTTTAGGATTGTACTGTCATGTATACATACCAGAGTGAAAGTCTCACACGCCTCCTTCAGTCTATAATGCCAATAAATCCAAGACAATAAGTACCGGAGCAGACAGTAAACAACAGACAAGCAGAGTACACGGACACAGACACACACAGACCAGTGATAATTACTGCATTTTCTAACCTGCCAGATAACTCTGTCTCTCTGATTTGCTGAAAGCCCTTCCATCTGTGTGTGTGTGTGTGTGTGGTGTGTGTGTGTGTGTGCGTATTGGGGTGAGGTGTTGTGTCATTCAGCCAGCATTACCCAAAGCTCGGATACCGCCGAGGATGTGTGGTTCATGCTCAGTGTCGGTTACACAAGTGCCACCACTAAAATAAATCTAGACCTGCAGGAAAAAACACAGCTTCCGCCCCTGAGAAGGAAACCAGCTCACTTCTCAGACTCGATGAGATAATGTCAAGCCGAATTAAGCTCCCATTCAGGGTGATGCCAGTGGACTGGATCCTGTACCAATTGCTGTAGGCCGGCAACCCAGCAGGCGTGAGAGACTTCATGCGTGTCCGTGTGCACGGGTAATTACACGCATCAGGTCAGCACACGCAGCCCCCAGATTGGTGTGGAGATGTGGGGTTATCTGTTAGCTGAAATAGTCATTGTGTGTGGTCAACACCCTCCAACTCTCACACACACACACAGAGTTGGTTTTCCTATCTAAATGGGGACCATCCATTCATTTCTATGCGAAAAACCCTAATCCAAATCGTGATACCCTTAACCCCTAGCCATCCCTAAACTTAACCATAAGTAACCAACCCAAATACAAGACTTTTGGCATTTTTACTTTTTTTTTTTTTTTACACAATTTGGTCCTCAAATGTGATCTATACAAACGAACACACACACACACACAGCAGTACCACTACCCAAGGGAATGCGCAAACCCCCCCCCCATCCCAAAATTCATCACACAAACACACACAGCCTGTCCAGCCATCTCCACACAACCCTGACTGACACCTCAGTAGCATCAAGATAACTGACTGATAAATCCACAACATACTGATTAGCAGCAACACACGTGATCCTGAGCTATGCCGCCTTAATCTGAAATAAGCAAAGTGAATGTGATGTCTTCCTTAGCCCCTGCACCACATGACAGCGGCTCACAAAGGCTGGGTTTCTCAATCCGCAGTTCAGGCTACTGAGCCCACACAAGCTCTAAGAGGACGCCTGCCAGAAAAGTGCCTTTACCATGCAATTCATAGCGAAGTGATTGTGCTGCGTCTGAAGCTCCATGGCGTGCGAGTGGTTGGTTCCGATCTCCGTGTAGCCTGCCAGGAACAGGCTCTTGTTGTGCATGATCCAGTCGAACATCTGCATGTCACACAAAAGAAGAAACACAAACGACGGCGCCCGCATGTGCATGAGAAACATCAAGTGCGTTCGCTCCAGAATACACGACTGCAAAATATAAGCCAGGCGGGATCACCTATCATGGAAGCGCTTGGAGAACCGACTGAAAATTCTCAGCGTTTAAAGTGATGGAAACTGAATCAACGAGACGGTATGTTTCATGAGGTGCAACCGGAGGGTGCTGCCCCACCCAAGGGGAGCAGTTACCTTCTCGGCATCCTGCTCGAAAAGTCGCAGCTGGAAGCACTGGTCCAGCTGCAGCTTGCGCACATGCCACAGCTGATGCAGGTGCTGGCGCGTGGAGTGCAGTTTGTCCAGCAGGGCAGTGATCTTGGGCACCAGGCCCTGCGTGTCGGCATTGGCGGAACCTGCCCCGGCATGGCTGCTCGCACTGCTCTGGATGCGCTGCAGCAGCCGCTGGCCCTCAGCGTCCAGCTCCTCGATGGGCGCCTTGATCACCTTCTTCTTGAGGCTGGAGTGCTCCTCGATCATGCGCCGCGCCCCCTCCAGCTCCTGCGGGAAGTCCTTCTTGGACAGCGTCTCCTGCAGCTCCTCCAGGCGGCCGAGCATGCGCGACGCATTGCTGGTGAAGTCCTCGAAGGCGACCCGGATCTCAATCCACTCCTCGTGGTTGTAGTCCAGGCCGCCCTCGAAGTCTGGAGTCAGCTGGGAGGGGTCCACCACCTTGGAGAGGCCCTCAAGGGACACCATGGTGGTCTAACAGAGGAAGAAGTAAGGTGATAGTCAATTTAGTCACTCATCATCCATCCATCCATCCATCGACCGTTTATTTCCAGAAGCATGGGGCACGAGGCAGGGGCGCAGTTGGGATCGGATGGCCGCCCATTACTCATCACCATGAAATTATGGAAAAAGGTGTTATGAAAAGAAGGTGATATTTCGAATCTGCACAAACAAACCCATGACGCTGTACAGTTAGCAGAGCTGCCAAAACCGGGGATGAAAACAAAGCATTTTAATGTCACTGAAAGCATCGCCCACAGTCGTATTCGCACCCTGGCCACACCATCGCCATCGTCGCTGCCCCCACCACCACGGACGGCAGAGTCTCAGCTTCACACAATACCGCTCACAAGGAAGGAAAAAAATAAACCCACACGTCCAGGTCCTTCAAATCCATGTGAATGACACCTCCCTGAAGGGAAGCCAAGGAAGTAAGGATATATATAAACCCAAGGGACTCTCCAAACGTTTCCTGGCCTCCAGCATAAACACATTTAAATACTGTCAGTTTCATAAGCCTCCATAAAAACAGAAAAATAAAAATGCAGCAGACTTGATGAATTGGAAAACACAAACTCAGCACCACTTACCGCTGTTACAGATGTGCTTTAACGCCCCACCCCAACCCCCAGAAATGGGAGCCGGACTCCGACAACATGCCCAGCCTGGACTCACCTCAAACTCGAACTTAGAGCTGCCGAAATTGGTTCTCTGCTTCTGCCAGAAGTTGTCGGGCTTGATGATGAGTGCGACGTGGATGCAGCTGGGAAAGGACTCCTGCAGGACCTTCAGCAGGGGCTTGATGGAGTCCCACTTGGACCCCCGCATGTCCACGATGACGGTGAAGCCATGTTTGCACACATCCTCACTAGAGGAGGGAGGGATTACAAATAAAACCACTGTTAGATGTAGCCTGTCAGTGCATTTGAGCCCGGAAGGCCATAAGGACTGCAGAGCACATACATACTAATTACAGCTACGCTGTAGAGCATTTGCTCTAGGACAGGTACAAACTCACAAAGCTCTGTTCTTCATATTATTTCTTCAAAACCACCTCCAGCTTACCACGACTACGTGACATTAGGTGGCGACCCTAAATGTGCCGATGTCCACGACAGCAGCAGGACCGAAGCGGACTCCTCAATGCTCTGAAACAAACTGCTCTGCAGAACCTGTCGCCTGACTGCCACTCTGGAGCTGAGACTCTCCCCTCTCTCTCTCTCTCTCTCTGCCGCCCCCTCCTTCGAAGCGCTCGCTCTCTCTGCCTGCCTCTTCGCCTGCCTACCTGCCCCCCCACCCCCCTTCTCCAGTAGGAGGAAAGATGCGCAGATCTCTGAATTGGGCCCACGCTGCCAGCTAGCTGTCAACCCAAACTTGACTGGGGGGGGGGGTTAATTTAGCTTGCGAGCCTCACGGCGCCCTATCAGGGCTGTCACCGACATTCTCTGGCGCGAAACCCGTGCCTTTCTGGAAAATCGCGCTCTCAGCATTCCTCCCACGAGCTCCCGTTAGCACGAGCTTGCCGACTCTGCCCCCCATGACCAATCCCCACCCCACCCTACCTGGGGATCCCGGCCAGGTAGGCGATGAGCCGGCGCAGGTCCTCCGGTCGTATTCTGTCGTGGTTACTCCGAGATGGGAACGTTAAGACGGGACCTCCGCGCCGGTCCCTGCCCCCTGGGGGTGGGAGTTATTTAGAGAGATGAGGTGCTGGGTTTAATGTTAACAATCATACACAGGCGTGTGCACACTGCTCTCTCTCGCTCTCTCTCTCTCTCTCTCACACACACACACAAGCATTCGGAGCTATGCCATCCATTACCCAGCATCCACCTGATAAACAGCAGCACATCCAAAAAAACACAGCAAGTATACTCTTGAATTTCTGGGGGGGAGGGAAGTGGGGGATGCGCAGGGGACCAGAACAAGAGACACTTATGCCGACACTGGACCTCATCCAGAGTCATTATTTTTGCGCTGCCTTTGACAGCCATAGGAGTTCGTTCAAACAAGAACTGCACAATGCCAAACTGCGGGCCCCTTAAAAGGAATCCCACTATCCACTTCATATAAAAAAACAGAAAACCCTATACTGTTTCCTGTAGCAGAAACACGGTCTTTGTTGATAGGCTACTTGTGTTACGTCTCTCTCTATCCTATTATTGCCCGTGTCGGGGATCGGACTCGACGCCAACGATTCCTTCTTGTTTGGGAGACGTGCAGTGAAGGAAGCAAGCCATCGGGTCACTGTCGGCTTCTTTCACCTCCACCCAATGAAAGCCCACATGCTGGTGGGCTGGCATGTGAAGCAAGCTACTGGCTAATGGAGTCAAACTGCTACTGTCGGGATTTTGGACGGGTGGGACAGCCCAGAGAGCCGTGTCGACTTCCAGCCGTCTGTTAAAACTTTGGGATTGTCTGTGGCTTGAGTGGCTGGAGTGTGTGGGAGTCTGAACAGCATTATGAGCGATAGCAATGTCCCCTGCAAACAGTTTCCATTAGCTGAAACTGAGAGCATTCTGATCTGGGGGGTGAGATGGGGGGGGGGCTTCTTAAACCACATCCCTGGAGAAACCCGGAATATCTCTCTTCCCTTGGGGGCCCATGCGCTGCCTTTTCAGCTTCACAACAAAATCTCTTAAGAGGCCTTTTGGACAGGCTTCTGTTCCCACGCGGCACCAAGAAAAGCCCAGAGCTGAGAGCGGCCCACCCCCTGCTACTGTACTGGCTGTTCAATATCCATGAGGGTATTCTGATGCGGGAGAAAACCGGACCTCGCTAATTGGGCCTGCGGTTAAATGGGATTGGTGTTTATCCACGGTCAGAAGCAGACACAGCTTATGAACAGGCGTGTCCCTCATCGTTTCAGAGAGGATAATCACGCCGAAGCCCTGCAACTTAGGGTATGTATGGCAGAGATTTGGGGAAGGGGGGGGGGCACAGAAATGTGGAGGGATTACACAAAAAGCTATAAAATGGAAGCACCATTCTATAACCACAGCCTGGGCTGAGCCACTAAGTTTCATTTTTAACCCCAAACAGTTGGGAAGCATCTCAGTCCCACTGAAGGCATCGCGGTGGAAGCATTACGCTGTATTTCTCTGATGGGCCGCTCCTTTACATCCTTTCCCTGGTCTCCGTGACAACAGCCCAGTCCCAGTGGCAAGAGGGCCGAACCCCACATCGCCACCAGACTGGGGTAACCACCGATCGATCTAACCCCCGGCCAGCTCACCTGAAAGGAAGGCGACCTTCTCCTTCAGGATGGGCAGCACTTCCACCGCCTTCACCTCCTCATTTCGTCGAAACCCTGGTGAAGGGGGGGGGGGGGGGGGAGAGGGGGGGGGGGGGAGGACAGATGACACTTCAGGCTGAGGATCCTGCAATGCGGAGCAGTCCGAGGAAGATGGGCGACATGGCGGTGGAGCTCGCGAGCGGCAGCTGTGGGCGTTTTTTGGGCAGACTGTGCTGCCAATAGAGCCTGCATCTCACCTTATTAACAGCCTCAGCTTAAAAAGACACAGGGGGACAGCTTTGCGGATGTTTGGCAGAGGTACCCTCCATCGGAATGCCACACGAACCCAGGGAAATGCCATTGAACGGGGAGGCTCATGTACAACTCAGGCCACCGTATCCACCTCAGAGTTAATGTTCTGTGGACTGAAAGCCGGACTGGTTATTTCTGAACATGTTGCTTACAGTGGGTGAAAAACAGACCCGAAACTGTGGCATGTCAGTGCTTCCAGTTATTTTCCAAGCGAACAGCTATTCTTGTAAAGCTTACCTGTACAGGGCTGACAACACATCAAATGCAATGGACTAATACTGTATATATGGAGACCAGGACTACGCCGCGCTAGGTACGGGAGGGGCCAGGGAATAGGGATGAAAATAAACCCTCTGTGGCTGTTGGGTGAGCTGGACACCTCTGAGCACTCCTGTTTTTTTGGGTGGGGGGGTGGTACTTCCTACCCTCATAAATACCCTCTGCCAAGGTCGCCATATCTTAAAAAGGACATTGCGGCCTTAGAAAAGGTGAACACGAAAAGGCCACAAGAATGATTCCTGGTCTTAGAGGAATGTCATACGAGGAAAGGTTAGTTGAGCTAAATCTGTTCAGCCT
>JAODKE010000051.1:5313827-5327734 GCA_026779605.1 Mormyrus hasselquistii
CCATCCATCCATCCATCCATCCATCCATAAATACATATATATATCACCTATATTACAGTGATGTGCTACCCATTACACTGGGAATTATCAGCAATTATCGTTTCATGCTAGGGTTAAGTGACCAGTCCTCATCAATCTGTGCGTGGCGAGCAGTGAGTCCAACCAACTGTTGCACTACAACTGTTCAAAAACAAAGCTTCCCAGGCAGTCTGTTCCCTGCAAATCTTCTCTTCAAACTTTAATGTACACTGCAGCAAACTGCAGAGAAGCACTCGATTGGAGCTCTCCATTTTCAAGTGGAACCCAAGAGTGGCATTATGGTGAGGGTATGTGGGGGGACAGGGTGGGGCGGGGGACTTCAAGGGGGCAGAAGTGCCACAAGATAGGCTGATTCACCACGAGAACCGGCCGTCTCTGGTTCATTGGGTGACCCTTCGTCTTACCAGATCCTCTCACCCTCCATGAGTTAGGAGCTTCGGGCTGCTTCTCTGCAGATCCCTTAGTGTCCTGGTCGCACACAGACAGCAAAAAGCAGAATAAAACTGCTACCAAGCCAGACTGTTCGTGTTTTCTTCCATCATTTAGGTGGCTGTCAGGACACACTTACGACTCAGAAAAAACACCCTGCCAGCCAAGGGATCAATCCATCAGAGTCTGAAGAAGCTGGCCTCTAAAACACGTGCGGGGACACGGCCATCCTCCCCGCCAGATCCCGCTAAGACACGGTGCCCTTAATTGCACCCATGTGTTCACGTTTGCCTCAGACCTGGAAGTCATTTATAAGAAAGAATGAAATGTGAGGCGCTGCGGTGACCTCCTACACACCACAGCCACCCCCCCACCCCCAAGCCTTGGAGGAAGGAGGAGGAAGGACAGGGGCCCAATAAAGGGGCAGGGGAGGGGCATCTAGTCTGATTGTAAATGAAAAGGAACATCAAGTATGGAGATCCCCACCTCTCTCACTTTACATACATAAATGTACTGGGCACGGCATATGCCCCCCCCAGCATTCCCTAACATTAGCCTCCTCCTTCACAGCCCCCATCCGCCCCAGCATGTGTGTAGGTGGAGCACCAGGTGGAGCCATCTAAAGCCCCCCCGCCCCACCCCAACAAAACTGGGCACAGATTAGAGGCAGTCTGTACTTTTCCTTCAGCTACCAAGCTAACGCACAGACAGCATTCATATAACGATTCCCTATTGGAAGTGCATCCATTTAGTTGGGAGACACCAGACCCGCTAATCCTGATAGGAGTGTCAAGAAAATAACATACATCTTATCTCACAGCTGGTAATGTGAAACTAAATTACTCGTGTTACTACTGCAGAGATAAAGATTTCTAGGGAATTAGGTGGGAAATGAGGTCAGAGAGCGATGTTTGAGAGCATGGCTCATGTGGGAAACTCACACCGCTCTCGCATTGGCTGACAGGGAGACCGCCCCTTCCTGACAAGATCAGGGAGCGTTGTTCCCGAGACCGCCCGTTCCCGTTGGCTGATCGCCCAGAAGTACAGACTCCCGGAGCCCTTTGTCCTACAGCCAAGGCCCCTCCACTTCCATCCCACCACTATCTTATTTAGACAGACGACCCTCGAGTCTCGCCGATAGCATTGTGTCTCAGGAAGGTGACAGTGTGGGGACATGGCACCTGCTGATGGAGGTCACAGCTGGGGAGCTTCCTGCGTACACCGACACACACTTAAAGTCAATTGCGTGTCCCTGGGGAGGCGGACTGTTGACGTGCTCTTAAAGCCAACTGTAAACAGGACATGAAAAGCCGCATGAAGTTTCACAAGCTGCTCTTTGATAGTAGCTTTCATGAACTTCTGGCCATAAGGCAACCGACTGGATTACAAGGAACACCTTCAGAAGAGCTCTCATATACCATGAAGAATAAAGAAAGAGAAAAAAAACAGCAACTTCTCCCTCCGATCTGAGAAAGGCAAAGACATCTACAAATTAAGGTTGTAAACCACTGAACACAATCTCTGCAAGCCTCAGAAGGTCTTCTGTGTCCTCTTCCTGGAAGTATGAGTGAACCGATTGGTGGATGCCCTGTCACGTGACCTCTGAAATGACGATAACGCATAGATCACAAACTGAGTGTGTGTGTGGTCTTTTTAAGAGAGACCTCCAGAGACCTGTTGAAACGCCATTCATGATGACAGATCTGGAGGCCTGCTATATCAGCTATCCCTTTGAAGCCAGTGCAGGTAACACAACAGCCAGGTGTTTCCCAACACCGAAGACAGGGAGATCTGGCACAAAATACACTGTCTGCGTATGCCATGGGTGGAGGGGGTGCAAAGAAATTGAGGCCAAAAACAGACGCACCCACTCGATTGGCACGAACCTTTACACATAATCTCATCGTACTAATGCTACACCACACCTTCGCTAAACTAGTTTTAGGACAGTTTCTCCAAGTATTGTCACTAAAGACAGTACGCTTAGTGAGCTTGTGTGTGACCAGTTTTAGTGTAGCAAAACACCACATTCACAAGGCTTATAAACACAAAGCCGTCATTCAGACATGTAAATGACCCTAATAAAGTCTTTCTGGTGTGGATTTTCTCCGTGATTCAGCTGTGACTGGGCTTTTGAAACCAGGTCAATTAATGTACTAAAGCAGAACGGTTTTGTTTAGAGTAGAAACCAGTAATACAACAAAGCTTATTTCTGAAACCCACCCTAAGCAGCTATAGATACAAGCCAGTGAAGACAGGGAAGGTGGAAAGTTTGTAGGGGACTGTATTGCAAGGGGTTTTTAAGAACATACGGAATTATAGGAAAGGTTGTTATAGGTAGAAACTGCATTAGAAGCAAGAAAGTCACAGGATCTATCAGCACATCTTGACATGTACCTCTCACCAGTATTAGGAAATATTCCCCAAAGTGGTCAAGTAGACCAATCACCATCCACTACATAATATCATCATTAAACAACACATCAATGTAGCTCTGGGAATGGCGGTAATGTTCACTTGAACTTTGGAATGTTTTTGCATGGATTGAAGCTGCTTATTTCCGGACACTAAGAACTGGACAAAGAAGCGAGGTGAAGTATGGAGCACAACTACGGAAGCAGCGATAGCAGCCAAGAGGGGCATGAGGGGAAGGCTGTGCCTGTGAACTCTGATACCCTCACCGTCGTCTTCCAGGTTCAACCGTCAGGTCCTGACAGTCGGCATTCCTCAGGTAAGCGCTATGTCCCATCCAGACCCGAAACCAGCTTCGAGATCGTTCAAGCCGCCATAGTCCCAACGCTTCCAGGGCTATCTGGGCACATTTGTGACGCTCACCCTCCCACTAATTAAGATCTAAGCAATCAAGAAACTGACAGACAAGCCCAGGGACCAGGAATACACGAACAGCATTTTGGTCACAGTATGACTGCAAGGTAGCCATTAGCTGCAGGTACACAGAGTACGAGAAAGAGGCAAGACAGGCACGTAAAATCAACGGAAAGACTTTTGGGGCAGCTGTCCACCAATGAGAGCAGCTGCTGGGGCGTCTGCACATTGGCTCAACATTGCAAAGGAAAAGGGGGACCTACCTGTGTGATCCGGCTGGACGCATCGAACTTAGCCTCACATTTTGGGAGAGGACAGATAAATAAAAGCAAATGCTTTCTCTCACAGTGGCCGCCAACAACCTGCAGGAAGGGGGCTGTCCAAGTGGGCGTTACATGGCTGTAAACACTAAAGACTCTCACATCTGTGCAGCCGGGCAGGCGAATCACCACCCCACAAAATATAAACAATAACAAGACTGCGGGCCACTGTTCCTATTGTGCCATACGCTGCAATAACAGGAATTAGCTTCACTGCGCAGATCCTGCACGACAGCCTCATGCCAGATATCTGCAAAGAAATCGCTGTCGGCCTGGCCTAATCACATGCGGGAGAGCAGAATGGAGAGGGGAAACGACGGAAAACAGGGTGGTCGGAAACATCGCTCAGAGGAAGCGCTGGCCGAAGCCAATGCCTGAAAAGAAAATGCTGTTTATAACAGGTGCCACTGAGAGCAGCGTGACCACATGTGAACAGCTGCGATGGAAGCTGCCGTCGCATTAAAGCAGGGCTGCATGATCACACACACTGATTATATGATGCATGTGCAATAATCACCAGAGCTTCAGACTACGGGCGTAAGCATGTGTCCGGACACTTACTTACACCCACAATTTGGTAAGCAGATTAGTACTGCACCAAAAATATAAATGAGAGGCATATTGTGACGCCCAAGTTAGCAATCTGTATAAATTAGGCATATATCCTTATGTTTATTAAACGTGTCAGAATTTAAACTGCGAAACCTACCACCACTATCTTTTAACCTTGTTTGTCCACAATATCTCCTCTTTCAACAGACTTTGTGGCTGCTGAGTTGTCCCTCTCTCCGGCGCCACTTCAGTGATTATCACTTCCATCATTTCCCAACACGGAAGCACGTGGCAATGCTCCGCTAGCTAAATGTTGCTTAAAGCCCTGGGGATTATCAAGCATACGCCATATAACCGCCATAAAATAAAATTACAGTGTGATGTGAAGTGGCACGGCCCTACATCCAAGTAACCCCACTGAGAAGCCCAGACCACCGTCCTTAGGCTCAGACTCCCGGCCAAAACCAGGAAGAGCTTTGACTGGATTGGGGAGTGACAACCAGAGTGAGTAACTCTAATGCAGAACACCGGGAACCTGGAGTCCTGCTTTTGTAGATAAACGTCTTGACAGTTCGGTCGGATTTTGGTCTCATATTATTAATGGTTTGTTGTTTGTTTATTGTTTCAGTAACAGTCCTTTGACACGGGCCTTTGCTGTTGAGCTGCTATTAGGAGCAAGTTTAACCTAATTTGTCGCAAAAAATTTTGATTCTGATTTAATTGCGATTTGAGACGATTTGTGAATGCAGCTGACCCGACCCTAATGAGGGAGGCCCAGCTGTCACATTTTGCCGCATCTACGAGAGTCCTACGTCCTGTCACCAGCATGCTTGAGAGGGACATCAGGTTCGGCTCGTGACGACCGTTCATGACGAGTGCTACCATGTGACCCAGCTCTCTAGCTCACACAAGTCCCCGCCTAAAAACAGAACAAACGGAATACACAACCATAACACTGCTGGTGAAAGAGTGTCACGTTCATTTAAAGCTTTCATCCCACGCCCAACCCTTAACAGACACGTTTATTCATAAAACCCCTGAGCTCCCTAAAAGGCAGGGACTCCACCACCGGAGAAGCAGGCCGCTCTCGCTTTCCTTCAATAAACAAACGTGCGAGTGACTGCGGGTTCCGACGGCCTTCCAGAAGCATGATGTCATCTCCCCTTTCCGGCTAAGCGGCAGAGTGTGAGTCAGGGCTCACGGCGGGTAACCGGCGACCCGATCCCCCATCCTCCCCCGCAAGGCACCTATCGGCGCACGAGGCCCGAGCAACTTCCTGTGTAAAGCCAGACAGCGCCAGCCATGCTCACACTGGGTGATTCAGCCCGCTGTCAGGCCAATAAATTGGACCAGGAATAAAGGCTTCTATACAAGAATGACACTTCCCTCTATGACCCATCTTGTGATTTCATTGCTCGGAAGTCACTCACCAATAAAAGCAACTCCTGGCATGGTGGGCAGACGAGTCACCCTCTCAAAAACAGCAGCACTCACAATCATCCCCCGCTGAACGTTTACAGGGTTAATCCCATAACGTGGGCACATACCCCATGACGCAACATGAATCATAACATCTACGACACATTAGCTAGGCTTCAAATACATCCTTTAAATTGGAACTGAAACTGGGACAAAAAATCATTAACAACTACAAAAATAAAGCCAATCCATTTTCGCTGCCCTACTCATTCAGGAGTGTCAGAGCCAGGACTTCTCCCCTGGATGCTTTGAAATGACCCAGACACGACCAGACAACACAAACTGATCCACAAACATTTATATCTAGGTGAGGAAAGGCGGGGCTGACAGCCACAAACCTACCCTTCTGAGAGGTCATAGAAACCCCCGGCGTTTATCCAGTGACCGACATTCTGTGTCTGCCTATATGGGTATCGTATAAACCTTTCATTTTCTCATCGGTCAACCCCCCTGGCCTACTTTTAAAGAGCCAGTGTCAGTAGTTTATATATATAAAAAAAAAACACTAGCTGGAGTGACCATTCCAGAGTAAGAACTCTGACCATGTACTGATCTGCCTAATGACACCCAAAATAACACCCAACCAAGCTGATTTGCCCAACTTCCGTTTTCATTCACTTAAATGACCCCGCAAAACGTGGCCCATTCATATTTTACACGCATCATGCCACATTTCCCGGAGGGGGAAAAGGACAGCTTATTTTCAGAAGGGTGACTTCGACTGTCGCGTCGAGTTTGTCGGATGTAAATGTGACACGCAGAAAGCCAGCGGTGTGTTTTTATAGACTTAAAACACCAGGTCCAAGTAAAATCACAGACACTGATGCAGGACTTAACCCAGAACAAAAGCTATTAAGAGATAAAGGAACGTCTGTCAGTTTGGTTCTGAGAGGGGTTTGCGATACGCAGTAGCCTAGCATGAAACAGGCAGCTGTATGAGTGCTACAGGAGACGGCAGCAGCTCTAAAAACATGAGTGAGAGAATCTCTCCATTTAAAGAAATGCGCTCTCTACTGCTCCAATTCCCAACAAACAAACTGGACCAAAGATCAATTTAAATAAGACTAAGAACCCAATGGGACAACTACTGAACATAAACCCTGCGGAAAAACTTCAAGACGTCTTTAAAATTCTGTTGGGGACATTTCTGGCTGGTTCACTGATAAACACGCTACTTTAAAATAGCATCTTAACACAGGTAAGAGCGATTAAATGCTTTATTAAACCAAGCCGCACCCAGGGGCTTTCACAAACCCAAAAGGCGGGCAGGACATGTTCACACTTTCTGCAGCCTGAGAATGGCTCAGGCAGCAACATCATCCATGACACCCCCCCCCCCCCCGGTAGCCATTCTGAACCCCCCAGGACAAAGAGGAACAGTTTGAACTAGGATGACAAAAACACCAAGAGACTTGCGTCTCCGTAAAGGAACGGTGACTTTAACAAGGTCGGATGCATCCAGAGACCCATAATGCAGAACAGGGACCCGACAGCTTCGTAGCTACATAACAGCACTGACTGTCATTAGATGGCTATTATTATAATAATCGCTCCCAAAGGAGGAGCACTTTTCAGATCAGGGAGTATTCAGCACATTCTAGAAGAGGTTCTGGAAACATAAGACCTCAACTCGATCACAAAAAACGTGCTGGCACTGACATGTGGAGCAATCACTGATAGGGGAAGCCATCACTGGCTAACTGCAGGAACACCTGACTAAAGGGTGCTCCCACAATGACAGACAGGCTCAGAACTAACAGTGAAGGGAAAACCTGACCGGACACAAAGCGCACAGCATTAGAAAGATCAGAATCAGAATCAGCCTTTATTCGCCAAGTCTGCTGGGGCACACAAGGAATTCGTTCCGGATGCTGGAAGGAGTTGGTGAGCAGTCACATGGAATATAGACATGAAGGCATGAAGAACTAGACGTAGTTTATGAGCCTGAACTGCTCCGAGGTCATTGCTGGTCTATTCCTAAATGTGTCAGGGCAGCCCTGCAGGTCCATCATTCAGCGACGCGCAGGAAACGCCCAGACGTGACGGGAGGATAAGATGCTGTGGGGCTGAGACTGCAACCCGAAGAGGAAGAGGACATTTCAGGTTACACCACCTCCTGAAATTAAAATGGGGAAGCGAGGAGTGATACATAATGTATGGGGCTCTTAGAAAGGGAAGGAAAACTCCTGTAACATTAATGATAGATAAGTGCCGCCAGTAAACGGACAGAGAAAGTGGCCGAGGGGCACCTGATAGTGGCTTATCTTCAATCTCCCTTAAACAGTGGTGGAAAACAAATCAGGCTCTTCTCCCTGTGAATGTGCTCTACGCAAGTGTGGTCTGGTGCACGTGTGGCACTCTCCATCTCACTCCAGAGCGGCACTCTCCATCTCACTCCAAGGCGCATTTCACTAATGTAAGAATCATTCGGACTTTAAAACACTTAACAGTAACATTCTGCAAGGCTTTATAAGGATTTTAAGCAGAGTACTATTGGTTAAAGTTTTCAACTCCCCTTTTCGGCGTTTCCCAATCAGTAAAGACAGCAGATCTTCATGACAACCCAGGATACAGACACGCAGGAGAATAATCTGTGGACACCCCCCCCTCACACATCCAAAACGAAATCTCCAAGCTAGGCCACAGTGCCTACAGGCTTTCAAACAGCCAGTCAGAGTCTAACCAGGACAGAAGAGGGCGCTCACACGTCTCCCAGTGTCCGGACTCAGGATGCCCTACAGGCTGGCGCTCGGATAAAGCAGGACGGCCTCGTTTTCGTGGAACTCGGTGGCACATAGCGCGGCGGATGACATCCGGTGGGACGCGGAGAAGGCAGCCTGACACACTTACAGCCTGCCAGCCACCGCCGACGCCCCTGTTTGCGCACCTGCCTGCTGGGACTGGATTCAGCCGTCCCAGACCAGCGATACAGAACAGAGGGCCACAGATCTGGAAGGATCTGAAAGGCCCGTTTTCCATTATATGAGAATTAAAACTGTCTTCATAGTAGATCCTCCTCACGACGCATTTATATGCTGAAATTAGAAAAATATTTAGCCAAAAGATTTGTCATGCAAGCCAGACTCGACCCCCAGTGCAGGAAAGGGCTACCAAATAATTAGTGTTAACTTGTTTTGGCTGCCTGACCAATATAACTAACTAGATAATACCACTGACTGGCTTTTCAAGACAAGATCCTGAACAATACCATTTTACACACATAAAGGTGGCTGGTCATAACTTCACAGCTGATGTACGGTGAGCCCTCAGTCTCTCACTGCTCATGGCAGACAGCCAGCGGCTAACTTGTGAAAGGCTACTAGCCGGAAGGTTGTCAATGAAGAGGGGCGAGTTGTGCCACTCAGAAAGTCACTCCACCTTAAATACTCCAGAAAGATTACAGAAATAAAGTCACTCCACCTTAAATACTCCTGAAAGATTACAGAAATAAAGACACGCCACCTTAAATTTTCTAAAAAGAGTACACAGAGGTACATCACCTTTAATACTCCACAAAGATAACAGAAAGTTACTCCACCTTTAATACTTCAGAAAGATTACATAGAAGTACTCAACCTTAAAAATTCTCGAAAATTACTCCACCTAAAACACTGACTGAATAATAAAATAGACTGAATAATAAATAAATAAGGACCTCTTTAGTGAGACAGCAGCCCTTTGTTTTGCTTTCCAGGCGACACCCAACAGGAAGTGCTCCACATTCTTTGTGCTCTTCCTCATTCCTCACATTAACCTGCACACACATAAGCCCCCCCCCCAAGACACCGCAATTCAGGTGCATTCTGAACCTCACTTGGATTTCTCCATGGACCTCTAACATGAAATTGACCAGAAGCCTCCCAGTACCATACAGTAACAATTCTAACATTCTTTGGTTCAAGGTGTGAGTGACATGAACCTCTTGGAATATCTAAGACATCTGGTAATCGACTGAAACGCTTTAAATGATGGTGGTATGGGGCGGTAGAATCCCGAAGGTTTTGGCACAATAGAAAAAAGAACTGCTAGACACCAGGAAATGTAATATCCATCCATTTTCCGCCCTGTCAGGGTCACTGGGAGGAAACAAAACAGTCGTTTTATAAAAGCTAAGCACGTGGTTCTAGGCAGCGATTCCCACTAAGACACCAACGACTAAATTTCCAAGGGGCTCTCTTTAACCAAGACATGTGAAATCACAGGCAACTCCCTGATCTTCCTAACCCTCCTGCGGCTGAGCTAGTGGGCCACTCAGATGCCATGCGACTGCCGACCGCAAACTGTTCCCTGAAAGCAACAGGGGAAAATTACACAGCAATCTGAAGCCAAATTAAAAGCTCTGCGCAGATGTTTGCTGCTGGTGTTGGGTGGCTTTACCTTGGTTGTTTTTCATTGATTATCATGAGAAGCTTACAGGGGATTAAAAAAAAAGCCTTAAGCCAGTTAAATGTGTGCTTTGTCACTGACACTACATGAGGGTTTAATTTGGTAATGTTAAGTTTTGCACTGGAATTAAAGGAATGTGATTTTCGTTAGGTTCCCTCTCGGTGGCTGCATGCTGGGTAATTCGAAGACGCTGACCGTCTACACCCAGGAAAGCTCACAGGGTGCCAGGATTGGTCATCCTGCCCACTTCAGACTGTGTATCCCATAATAACTGCTGCCTTAAAGGATCATGAACAAGTACAACATTTTCTGCCGACCACAAGAAAGCAGAATAATTATAAGAGTGGAGCAGGCAAGAGGTCACAGCAGAGCTGGATGCACTTGGAATCCTGGGTAACGTCGTTCATGATCACCGGCGGGGGGAGGGAGTGTACAGGCCAGAAGTGGGGGCCATGGGACCGCGGCAATCCTGCATTGCAGTGACTGGGTCGAATACAACCGCGCCGACGACCTAAAAAAGCCTTTGGTGACCTGAACGCTTCCACAAAAAACCAAAACAAACGTCAGAGACCTTCTCAACTATAGGGCGGTTTACAAAAGAATCCAGTCTTGGGGAAAAGGAAAGAAAACCCTTCAGAAGATCAGAGGCAAGGCATGTGTGATCCATTTATATTTCAGGAAATCACACGGAAAATTCATTAATCCTTTAAAGCGTGCCGAATTTTAACAAGCCTGAAATGACGTAGCACATGTGACCACGACTTAAAGGCAACAGAGTCGCAAGCCGAGGCGCTGTTCAACAGATCCTTCTGCAGGAGGACCGTGCACCTGAAGCCTTCAGGAGGAAGAAATGTAGGTCACCGTGACCTTTCTCCAACAGAGCCAGCACCTTCCTTAACATTGCAGCTACCCCAACTCCCCATGCTATCCTCTCGATGGAGGCCCAGCCTAAAAACACACCCGTCTGATGAGGGGCTGAGCCCAACAGCCCCTGATTGAAGATATCCCAACTACACACATCAGACAGGTACATGCTGTTCATTAGTCACAGCTAACAGCTGCTAGCGCCATCCACGGAACTCACAAGGACTATTATAATGCACACATGGAGCTTCAAAACTGAGGATCACAACAAGAAAGTTTGAATAAATAATCCTGTGAGGTCTTGAATATGGCGACTACTTTTACAATCAATCGCACCATTTGATCCGCTGCCCTTAACGACCGTTGCTAAGCTACCACTCTCCCAAGACACTTCTTAGGTAGCACTTAATATTTCTCTATATTATGCGCTAACCCCATCCCCCAAAGCGACAAACCAATCAGCAGGTAGGCCACGCAACGATGTCGCATCCAAGACGACAGAGAGAGAGCATGACAAAATAGTGCCCTGCACGTCAAATACAGGAAGCAGAAAGGGGCCACCAAGCCCAGGCAAGGCAAGAATATGAGAACCGAGAAAAAAAGAGGGGGAACAAAAAGTAACAACATGATCACAAGCAACCTTTGAGAATCGGGGATCAGATAAAGACACAAGCAACTAGATGCTCTCCTCAAAGGACTCGAGTTCGGTTGAGTGCAGCAGCCATAAGACCAAGGTGTTTGACCGATCCACACTTAGGGATCGAGGCTGCTGCTCAGAGCACCTACTAAAAGATGCCACTAGGACAGGCCAAGTGGCTGCCACCTCTCTGAAGATTAGCATGACACAGAAAAGTACAGGGAACACAGGATCAAGAGCTTGGTCCTCAAAGCCAAGACAGACCACTGTGACTGTAACAGACCACCAGAGAATTGGAAATATTTCCAATATCAATAGCAGCGAATAAAATAATGCATTTTAACCACTTTATATATGACGGGAAAACTGATTTACCAGTCTGCTCGCTCAGAAGAGTTTCAATTTGTATATAAAAGAAACCACACTGTACAAAAGATTGTGATATTACTCCAGGCTGCAGAGTAATTTCAGAACCACGCATGGTTCATCGCCAACACACCAACAGCCCAGAAGACCATAGATGATCAGCTAGAAACACACAATGCTGTCTATTCGGGGACTGCTCCCAGAAGTCATCCTGAAGCATATGCAGTGTATGGAAATATCTCAGATTTGCTTAGGACTAATATTGGTGCAATGACATCAAGAACAGGGGATATTCCAAAGAAAACATCTTGCAGGCATAAAGACAGAAACAAAGCCATTCAAGATGAATTTGTATATTGCAAAAGTAATTATTCATTTTAGGGTAGCCAATAGACAGGCTTTCTGCCTATTTGGAGAACAAGGGCCATTGAGCAGGCATGATGTAATGGCCACAGTGGCCCTCATTAATGCCACCCTCCCTGGCATGGTCTGGGTGTGCCCAGCGCCCCTCCTGAACGTCCAGCTGCTTCGCATGGACACACACCACAATAAAGCCACGATAACTGAAGTCATCCCTGACGGACACACTGTTAAAAACCGGCTACTTCCATGTATCCCTAATAAGGGAACAAAGGGCGGGGGCCTGTTGGTCCGCATTACAACCAGAGGTGTGCAATATTACTCAACTGGAAGGACTATCTAGATAACGAGCTCTAGGTCAGTTACCAGACTAACTAGCTGGGAGATCACTTTGAAATAATGCCAGCCGGGCAGGCGCATCTTTTAAGCTCCATTATCTGCAAACCGCCTCCTACATGCAACATCGACGCCCAGACCGCCGTGCCTTGCCTCGGAGAGCGGAAGGCCGGCATACAGGGGCTGGGAGCAGACTAACCCGGTCCGGCAGAGTCCCGAAAGCTAACGGCGAGCGCCGGGCCGCTCCGTCCACACAAGAGGCCGGGATTCAGGCGAGGCAGCCGGGCGTGTTAACGTGTGCAAAGCAGCCAGCAGAGCTGCCAATTCATCCGCCACCATTATAACCTTATTTCAAAAATATAGACACATCTATTGCATTTTAACGTAAATCACATACGATTATTCTTAGGGACATCGGCTCCCTGCAATCTCAGTAATGCGGCCATTGTGTTATTAATAACAATATTAAATTATCATGATTAAGGCCTCTTGTCTTCTTTGTGGCTATTGAGCGGCTTGTCGGCTGATCCTGCCTTTGTACAAATCCGTGTGGCGGTCGAGTACGCGCGGCCAAGTCCGCCTCCACCTCGGCCACCGCGGCTAGGCTAAGCTAGGCTAGGCTAGGCTAAACCGAGCTTTCGTTACACCTCAAGCGCCAGCAGGCAGACACACCTAACCGATATGTCACGCCTCTGTTCTGGCCAGTCACGCTGTTTTAGCGGCTATCCAGTTACTCTCACTACCCACGGGCACTGTGGGCTGGGCGGAGGATGTTTGTATCATGTGCCAGTCGGGAGAGCCGCTCGGCCGCGCTGTCCGCGCCCGGAGCCACCTGGCCACCCCGGGGTACCTGTCCGCTGGCTTGCCGGGCTGCGGAGATCGGCATCTCGTTCATACTGTCACCCCCAAGACCAATTTATGCCTTTACATTAAAAAAATGTAAAAAAAAAAAAAAAATCAAAAATCACCGTCAGCTTTGTGGTATGACAATACACATTTCAAATTTTGTCCTTATTTAATGTGTCATGAATGTAAAGAATACACTACCGAGGCTGGGAGCTGAGCCTCTTTCTCGTGTTACGATATCCATTTTTGCCGTTGTTACTATTACTATTATTATTATTACTACTATTATTTTTAGGTCAAATGAGCACCATCCCACAGTCGGATTAATAACTTCCTGTTACCGTGGTTAATAATCACGGGCTGGCGGACCGGGAACGGAGCGCGGCAGCCCGTCTTCCCCGGTCGGAGGATTAGCACCACATGCTAACACGTCGCTAACTCCACGCCCCGGATCAGCGGCGTCCCCC
>JAODKE010000051.1:5340770-5350869 GCA_026779605.1 Mormyrus hasselquistii
GTCCCTAGAGCTAGCTTCTGCAGCCGAGGATCGGATCGCCAAGGTCCCCGCCTTTGGCCACTGCCCAACTCACACTGTACCCGACCCCTATGGCCCCTCCTACAGGTGGTGAGCCCATTGGAGGGGGGACTCACGTGCCTTGTTCGGGCTGTGTGCGGGGGGCCCGGTGACCCGCGTCCGGGCAAGGGAAATCGTGGATCCATGCTGTGATTCATCATAAAGGGTCTTGTGAGCTGCACTTCGTCTGGTTTCTCACCCAGGGCCTGTTTGCCTTGGGTAACCCTACCAGGGGCATAAAGCCCCAGGCAACTTAGCTGCTGGGATCATTGGAACACGCAAACCCCTCCACCACGATAAGGTGTCAGCTGCAGGAGAAGGGTTAAAAACTAATGGGAGAAAATAAGAAACAAATAAAGAAACCATAAAATGATAATAGCAGGGAACAAAGCGACACAGGGAGCAGGTGTGGCATATAAAGCAAAATCAACAGAGACAACAGGCAGGACAATTGACTAATACCGGTTTAAGAAGACGGGCAACAGGTGGAACTAATAACGAAGACGATCATTGACTTAAGAAGTTTAACAGACAAAACTAAGATACAATCTGATGCTAGGAAACTAAAGCAAAGTAGAATTATTAGAAAATCATGAAGGCACAAAACACATAGCAAAACAACACAAGGAGAACAAACTACAGGAAGGAACTAATACAATATACACAAAAAAACAACAAGAAGTCAAATAAGCAAAACAAAAACAGGCAAGGCCATTTTATAACCAACTACAAACCCACAACCAGCAGGTTTAGTTTCTGAGCCACACAGCAGTTTAGGAAACAGGGAAGACACACTGGGGATTTAGGATTAAGTCAGAGGAGGGAATGGGCTGGCCAGTAACAGCTGCGGGCCAAATAGGGACTGAATATATAGGACAGAGAGGGGGAAAGGCAGGATGACCAGTAGTGCCTGCTGGCCAAAGGGGAAAGGACACAGGAGAAGGGATCAGAGGGCACTGACCCAGACAAAGCTATCATTAGGACAGTGGTGGCCTAATGAAAAAGGATCCATGCTTGTAATAAGAAGGTTCAAATCCCCATGCAGTGAATAACACTGAGGTACCCTGAGCAAGATACTGCTCCCTTGGAACTGAATTAGCTCTGCTCAATGCAATGCCATATATAGGTTAAATGCAAAGGTCATATTGTGTGTTACCAATGATAATTATTCATTTTCACTCCACTTTATGTTTCCTGACAATGGAATGAGCTACATCCAGTCATCAGACTCCATCTTCACCTTCAAGAAACACCTCAAGACCCATCAGTTCCAATAATTCCTCTGCCATTCCATACTCAGTGAATGTTCTTATTGTTACACTTACTGCATATTTGAATAGTTGTCTTATCAGGTTCTGGCTTTGTTAGAAGTTGTTCTGTAGCTCCTGCTCCAGTCCTGCTTACACTTGTACCTGGACATTCACTGGAAGCTCAGCCTAGCTGCACTTATGCCTAGTTTTTACCATGAAAATGAACTTAATCCCCAAAAAAATCAATTTCCACTGCATTTCAGCCCTGCCATAAAACATCATTTCAGTGATTCTCTCCTTAACACAGGTGAGAGTGTTGATGAGGACAAGGCTGGAGATCACTCTCTCATGCCACAAGTTAGAATAGCAGACTGGATGCTTTAAAAGGAGGGTGGAGCTTGAAATCATTATTCCGTTAACCATAGTTACCTGCAAGGAAACATATGTGTCATCATAGCTTTGCACAAAAAGGGCTTCACAGGCAAGGATGTTGCTGCTAGTAAGATTTCACCTAAATCAACTATTTATCGGATCATCAAGAACTTCAGGGAACCACAAAAACTACTGCATATCTTGCTCACGAATGGCTGCAGGCAGGCGTGAGTGCAACTGCAGTACAATAAGGGCAGCAAAGAAGCCACTTCTCTCCAAGAAAAAACATCAGGGACAGACTGATATTATGCATAAGGTACAGGGGTTGGACTGCCAAGGGAGTTGGCTGAGAAGCAAACCCTACGCTGACTTGTGGTCAGTCCTCAAGAGGTGAATGAACAAACAAAAACCCACAAATTCTGACAAGCATCAATTATGCAAGAATGGGCTGCCTGTCACGTTCGCTGTCCGGCAAGCAGGCAGGAAGCGGGGATGAATGAGGCAGACAGGCGAAGATCCAAAAAAGGGGTTTAATAAGGCAGGACAGGGCAGACGACGACGCACATTACAACAATGACCAACAAAAGACTGAGGAGGACGTGGACTGATATACACGAAAAAAGCTGAATTAACGGGGAACAGCTGGGCACAATTGGGGAAGCACACATGGATGATGAGGAGGTGTGGCATACACGAGGAGTGGATGCGTAGGTCATGACAGAACCCCCCCCTAAGTCACGCACTCCGGGTGTGCCCCAAGGGGAGCGGCGGCCAGGACGAGACCGGGAACAAGACCTGATAAACAAAAGCCAGAACATCAACGGGGAGCCAGGAACAGAACAGGGACACAAAACAAACACAGGGGCAGCAGCCACAACAGAACCCGACATAGGACAGGGAACGCGGACAAACAAACCAGAAAGGGTGACACAGAGGGAACACCGACAGGCGGAACAAAATGGCCGGGGGTGAACACGGGAGGCACAAAGCCCTGGGGCAGGAGCAGAAGCCTCGGGCAAAGCAAGAGGCGGAGGCCTAGGAGCTTTAGCTGGAGCTGCCGGTGGCGCCGAGACAGGCAGGACGGGCGGAGCCGGTGAGACGGGCAGGACGGGTGGAGCCGCAGCAGGGACTATGTTGGGTGAGGCAGGACCCTCAAAAGGCGGCGCCGGGACAGCAGCCACAGGTGGGGCTGCGGGCGCTGCCGGAGATGAGGCCAGCACTGGAGCCCCGGGCATAGCTGCGGGTGGAGGCGGAGGCGGCGCCGGTACCTCAGGCAGAGCAGGGAGCTTGGGTGGAGCAGCTGCGGACGGAGCAGGGAGCTTGGGTGGAGCAGCTGCGCTGGGCGACACAGCAGATAGTTTGGGCGGAGCAGCAGGGGGCGCTGAAGCGACCGCCAACTCTGGGCCCGCAGTAGGGGCCTCAGCAGGTGCTGGGACAGGCAGAACAGAAAAAGCGGGCGCCGGTTGGACAGGCAGGACAGGAGCGGCTGTAGAATCGGGTGGTGCAGCGGGCGTAGCGGCTGCTGCATTGGGCAGGGCTGAGGGCAGAGTGGCTGCGGCATCGGGCATGTCCATCAGCGCACCCAGGGTTGGTGCCTCCCGGTACTGCGTGGTCCCTTTAAGGAATCGTGGGACTCGCGGGATAGCATCCAAGATGGCCCTGGCTCCCCTATTCATTAATCGCGCTGCCCGGTAATAATAGGCTGCCAGTGGTGGCAGCTCTGTGGCTGTAATGCGGACTTTGGGTACCTGAGGGAGCTACGTGGCGACTCCCCCTGATCACCGGCAGGGAGAAGAGCGAGAGAGAGAGAGCAAGCCTCAAGGATGATTGTCTGGGCTTCCGCTTGCTTCTCTCTCCCTTTTCGTCTCTTCTTTCATCGATTTGCAGCGGTGGAAGGAGGCGTGTCGGCAGCCTCAGCGTTACCCAGCGCGGCTGTCTGGGCTCTACAATCTGTTATCCGCCACACCAGCTGCAGGAGATTGTTGCCTACCTCCTTCAAGGGGTACGCGTTTCCGGACGGGGGTGCCTCACTTAAGAGTCCCTGGCTACGGGGTCTTCCTGGACCTCGGGCTGGGACAGCCAATACACCACCTCTTGCAGCAGACCGAGACACCGGTTCTCGGTCAGCTGAGGTGTGTCTTCTTGTAGGTCGGTCATTCTGTCATGTTCGCTGTCCGGCAAGCAGGCAGGAAGTGGGGATGAACGAGGCAGACAGGCGAAGATCCAAAAAGTCGTCTGCAGGACAGGGCAGACGACAACGCACATTACAACAATGACTGACAAAAGACTGAGGAGGATGTGGACTGATATACACGAAAAAAGCACGAACAGCTGGGCACAATCGGGGAAGCACACGTGGATGATGAGGGGGCGTGTCACACACGTGGACTGGACACGTAGGTCATGACACTGCCATCAGTTAGGAATTAGCCCAGAAGTTGATTGACATCATGCCAGGGCCAGTGGCAGAGCTAGACTTTTATTTAAGGGGTGGCCAAAGGGTGAGCAAGGGTTTCTCAGAGGGGTTCATATAAATATGATAAATAAAGGAAAAACATAATTAAATGAATGAATCTAGGCAGCTAATTAAACCCTCACATTACAGTATAGTGAACTTGATTCAAAGCTCTAGTATGACATGCATAGCCTGCTTACATGCAGTAGAAAACTAATGACTGGTTCTCCACATATACACTTACCACACAGACTTAAAGCAAGGGCCACCTTTGCTAAAATAGTAAAACAACACTATAATTCAGCATGTACACTAAAACATACATACGTACCATGTCTAAAAGGCAATCTATATCAGCGTGAGCAGGGCTCATGGCTAATTTAAATGAGACACGTAGCAGACAGTGGACAATGCTTTCCTGCTGCTATTTTTATGTACTGCAAGTGTGTGACCACCTTTCATTAGAAAGGTAATACAGTGTAATATGTCATAAATACTTGCTTAACTCCTGCTGTTATCAATACCGCGGCGTGTATTGGATCGTGTAGTAACGCGTGCTGCTGCCAGAGCTTTTAGCTAATGACATGTCAGTAAGCTGCATGCACAGGGTACTGCTGCAACGGATGCCTTCAGGGGCACTCAGTTTTACGCTCAAATCTTTGCCCGATCATTCGTATATTTTAATGTTTACCATTTCCAGCGGGGTGGCACTGGGGGTCTGTTGCCACCCCTTTGGCTCCGCCCCTGGCCAGAGCCAATTGCAATTCTTGAAAAAGAAAGGCCAACACTGCAAATATTCACTCTTTGCATGAACTTGATGTAATTGTCAATAAAAGTCTTTAACTGAATTCAATTCATTTTTATTTATATAGCACTTTTAACAACAATCATGTTACAAAGCACTTTACATATAACTGGTTTGAACCCCAGCACATAACACTTATGACATTTTACTTCAGTATACCATAGAAACGTCTGGAATAAAGATCTACATACAATGAAGTGGCAAAACTTTATGAAAATCAACACTTGTGTCATTCTCAAAACTTTTGGCAACGACTGTGTGTTAATGTTCCTATGGTTGCCTCAGACTGAAGGCGTCACCTAAATATGTAATAATATTAATAATAACAGAAGTACACTCTTGCAGAGCTAAACAAAGGCTAGCTTCCTTTCTGTAGGTCTTGGATTTTAGGCTCTTCTCCATGGACCCGTGCTGGAGATTGATCAGCATAAGATCTATCCTGGACGTTCCTGCTGGGATTTCCTTCTTAAGCTTAGTGGATGTTCAGGAAAGCTGAACATGAAGTCTGATTCAGAGGGCTCTCCAGGAGACTCCCAGTCTGCTGATGCGGGTTCTCTCCTATGTTGGGCCTCCAGAACCACGTGGGCCCACAGCCCTGGACCCACCCAGAAAAGTCTGACTTTGGATCAGAACAGTCAACTGTGGAGTGGCAATCATATTAGCAGTGTTAATTACATATACATGTATGCCAACAGGCTTTCATTTTGATCTCATTTTCTGAAATTTGTTCATGCATATGGGGAATTACATATACCCCAGCAGTTCTTGGTGGGAGTTAATGAGTTCTTCAAGGGGGTGACCTTGCATCTATTGAATCTCGGCTGAGCTGAAGCAGACTCACTGTCCTGCATGCCAGTCATTCAGAGCCATTAAAGTGCAGCAGAGCGACTGTTAGCGAGAGCACTGGAAGCTAACCGGCACTTAATTACCAGAGCTCGGACAAGGCCACAGTGCGAGGCACGCAGGCCTCAATGATAACCACCATCTGCGGTACTCAAGCTGGTCCAGGTCCTTCTTATGGCACCCAATGACAGGCACAAAGTGAACATCAGATGACCTTCGGAAGGCACTTATGTTCTACTGGTACTTCTGGTGACTATATTACTCTAAATGATTATACATTATGTTTTATGTTCTGGTCTGGCTACTTGTATTTATTTGCATCACATCTAAAACATATAAAGTCATATTCGAACACACTGCTCTGATACCTGTAGGACAGGAGGCTTATTGAAATGCTTTGGCAATTATCGATGTGGCGACAGGACAGAAAAAAGCTCCCCTTCATAGAAGTAGAACGAACTTATTCTTGCACTTTGCTTAGAGCTGCCTGTGGTCACACTCAAACCCTGACCAAAGTCTCTTAGTATGGTGACTTAGTGATTGCGGCATTGCTCCCGCCTAGTTTATGCCCTACCTTACAATCTCACATGAATAATTACTTTCATAATGAACATGCTTTTCCCATTACTCATTACAAACAGGTAGAGTGTTACATTTCTGGCACTACTGACTGTCCGTATATCAGGCATCTTCACACTTTCTCCTGAATTCCCACGAATGTTGAGCCCCATCTTGGGGGGGGGGGGGGGGTGTCATGTCGTCCTCGTAAATGGAGCCCCCCTCACCTTCACCCTCTCCAGATTCTGCCGTAATACATGTCATTAAATGTGAGTCCTCGCGAAACACTGACCCCCACCCCCTGATGGAAAATCGGCAAGCCTACCAGGATTCCAACTTATCAAAGAAAGCAAAGGGAAGCCGGTCGCTTATTCTGACTTCTTGACACCCACAGTGTTGCCTGTGTTATATGCTGCTGTTAAACTGTCACACTGCAGCCATATCTGCAATATACTAACATACAAATTGCTGTCATTCATACAATGTTGCGAATGCATCTATTATCTAATTAACACTGACAATGCTGAAGACATATTCACTGGCACGGAGAGTGTGAATGTACTGTCGTAATGTGTGAAACGATGTTACAATTATGATACAATTTACGATCGATGACCTAGTAAAGGAAATGTGGCATGGGAGGATGTGACTAAGGCAGCCCAGCTACTAACTTAGATGAATAAACCGGCTTTCTATAGTTAAATGAAAGAGTCTTTACAGGATCCACCTGCAGCTGATGTCACCACATTCCAGTTCACTGTACAATCTCCTGTCCAGTTACATCCCCGTTAGAATAACATGTAATTCTAGTAATTATTTCAGGTTCATTCCAGGGGTACATCTGTTGGACTTTTACTTTGGTGGATACCTCATGGCAGAACACTTAAATTGAATGAGGAATGTGTATTGTGGTGGTGCTGCGGTTCCTTAATTAACAGCCATTAATGAAGTTAAATGGATTCATCTTTATGCATTTGAAGGTGAATATACACGGTATCCAAAAGCATGTAGCTGCTAATCTATAATTCAGCTCCCGTAGCTGGGTTAAAAACATTAAAGTTTTGTGCAAATAACAAGAAAATTCTCTGTAAGTCGACAAAGTTAATTTGAGATTGAGATCCGTGTGCTGTTCTTCAACATGGAGTGGGCTTTCTAGAAGGACTAATTACTGTGTTCTACATATCCACTAATTCACGTATTCCTTTTGTAGTCTTGTGTATTAATTCTTTTTTTTTGACTTGCCACAAAAACTACCTCAGGCGAATGTGAAAACTTTTGTGCGATAATTGAGGGTTTTTTTATATTTCAGTTCTTCCATTAATGATTTTTCAGCTCACATCTTCATGTAGGTTGACAGAAATGCGACTCGTGCTGCTGGCCGGAGAGCCGACGGGCTGCCCCTCCCCCTCTCTCCTGTGATGCTCGTCAAGCCTCAGCGGAGCACTCAGTAGGTACGGGGCTGACGTCTGTGAAAGCTAATTTAATTAATTAAATTTCACACGCGTCACCGTCGCCTTGACCTGCCGCTCGGCTGGGTGGTTTAAGCTAATTAAGGTAGAGCTCTCTTACTGCATCTGGGCGGTGATGCTTCCTACTGAGAAAGTCCATCCCATACTTATGGATGCTCTCCCATGTAAAGAGGGAACTCAGATGTGTCAAATGCGTCACACATTCCCAGTACGGTTAAAGTGCTTTTTAGCTAATTTTAACTAATGGCTAGAAATCTGTGTTTTTTGCATGTAAATGTGAATATTTATGAGACAGTCCCATCAAATATTAAGTTTATTATTATAGTATTCATTCAGTAAGTCTCATTTGTATTTTTTGCCTGGAAACTGCTTCTTCCACATCGACTGTTTCATGAACTAAAGCTACAGTGCGATGATCTTTCAGACTTTGTCCACTGTGTTTTGATTTAAGCTCAATCTGATGCCCCTTCCCTCCTCCGATGACCTGATGTGTTTCCAACCTCAAGACACAATAAGGAAGGGACAGAGGCTAGATATGTACAAACATTTAATGAGTATGCTTTACAAAAACAATAAGACATTAGGACATTTGGTCATTTCTTTTTCGTACAAAAAAACCCGCACAGGTTTCCTGGATGCGTGTCGATGTGGACATTCCAGCATGTGACATGGACATGGTACAACTTAAAGAGGTCTTCTTGATGTCTACAAACATGGTGGGCTATTTACAGACCATCATCACATGTGATGGTCTCATGGGCGGTCAGGTCACCACGTTCCCCTGTGAGAGTGACCTGGTCATCTCCGTGTGGACGAAGAAGGTCATCAAGTCACCCTTGCCCTTGACGTTAATGACTCCTCTACAGGTACACGTGTAACCCAGGGTATGAAGGATCTGCTTAGTTTCGTCCGTGACCTGTGAGCAAAGCAGTGGCACAACGCTTTCATAGAGCACGGTCTGTTTGAGTCATCTGAATTTCATACGTTCAAACCTACAAAATGTGCCTCTCTCATATAAGCATATGACTGAATCGTACAGAAGGCGTTTTTGTGAAGAACATTTATTTTTCTCTGACACTGATATTTTCACAGCTCACAGTATAATAAGTCCATTATAGGAAAATCTGTTAAAATAGTTCAAATACGATACCAGCACCTTCTAATAATAAATGGTCTGGTCTTTAATGGCAGAGCGACGTGTGTAAAACCCAGTCACCCTAATCAGAGGTCATACACTCACGCTTTCAGTCCTAATGGCTAGAAAAATCATACAATAAGGTCTGAAAATGCTCGAGGCTGAAAGCAAAAGGAGATGGTCGCCAGTTACCTGTATCTTCCCCAGTACTCCGGTGCTGTCCATCCTGCTGGCTACGTTCACTGTGTTCCCCCAGATGTCGTACTGGGGCTTCTGCGCCCCAATCACCCCAGCGATCACCGGTCCGTGGTTAATGCCTTGCAGGTTAGAAAGACACTTTTCTGTCATCATCATTTTTCATATTGTTTTTTTTTCCCCATTTCTAAAAATCCCCCCAGATTAATACTGTGTCTCAGTCAGGGGCGATTGTAAGATTTACTATAGGGATACTAGGGTTGGCACTTTTACAGGGCATATCGCTAAATGGATTTAGAATTTTTTTCAGGGGGCTGAGATTAAAAATATGGTGGCTGAAGCCCCCCTTAAATAGGCTTTAGAATCGCCTCTGGTCTCAGTCCTGCCATTTCTTCATTGTCTCTGCTATATCACTTGACTGGACTGTCTAAAATAATAATCTACAACAGTGTTTTCCAATCCAGTCCTCTGGGAGCTGCAGATGGTCCACGTGGCAAGGAGCTGAGATGGAGCAAAAATGTAAACCACTGGTGGGTCCCTGAGGACTGGATTGGAAAACACTGATCTAAAATAAAAAATGACACAGAACTGAATCTCCATTCCACATCTCATTATGGGAATGACCGGTTTTGATGTTTCTGATATCCAAAAACATAAGAACATAAGAAATTTACAAATGAGAGGGGGGCATTCGGCCCATCAAGCTTATTTGGGGAGAACTTAACTAATAGCTCAGAGTTGTTAAAATCACATATTGCTCTGATTTAAAGGAACCCAGGAGTTTAGCTTCTGCTACGCTAGCAGGAAGACTATTCCATACTCCAACTACACGCTGTGTAAAAAAGTGCCTCCTCAAATTTGTTTTAAAATGTTCTCCCACTAGTTTCCACTTATAGTCACGAGTTCTAGTATTTAAACTAATATTGAAATAGCCATTTGACTGAACAGCATCCAGACCTG
>JAODKE010000051.1:5359394-5371248 GCA_026779605.1 Mormyrus hasselquistii
GGGAGAGGGAGATGGGGTTGGGTGGGTGTTGGGGGGCGGGGGGAGGGGGGGGAGGGGGGGGGGCGGGGGGGGGGGGGGGGGGGGGGGGGGGGGCGGGCAGGAAGGGACACCCCGAGGGGCTCGGATCGAGATGTGGAGATGCCTGGGACCCGGGGCCGTCGGCAGGAGAAAGGCCGGGTTCATCTGTCACAGAGGAGCTAAGTTGGTGGTTCTGAAACCCTACGGGGAAGCCTGGCTGGGTGGGGGGCGTATTAGAGAGGCACCTGTGGCTTCAGGGGAGCTTGGGGGTGTTGAAGTTCATCCCTTCCTCTATGGCTGCCAGACAACTCCACTGGTAAACACCAGTCGGCTGAGTGTTAGTGCCAGTCAGCTTCATGCTGCACAGCCAGATTGTCAGGCAGTTGTGGTTACGATGCCACCACTGTGACTATGGGCGAGCCTGCTGGGCCCTCCCTGGACAGGAACCCTCTGTTACTGCTACGCCTGGGGGAGTAGCCATTAGTTAGGGTCATGAGCACAGCTGCCCACTGACTGTGCCGCTGAAAAGGATTATCCTGCTTGTGTCATGATAGGCGGTGCTGAAATATGACTTAAAAACCAAATTCTGCAACACAAATGCTATGACAGACATGGAGGATGTTGCATCTAGGATAGGATCCAGGTTATTGTGATCCCAGCTGGATGAACGGCTGATGATGCCTGGATGGCAGGTGGATGGATGGACAGGTGTCACTACTCACCAAGAGGTGTCCCGCGAAGCAGATGAGCAGGATAAGGGAGAGCAGGATGAAGGCCACCCCAAATGACACACCCAGGATTGTCGTCCTGCAGCAGATTCAATCACAGGGTATCAGTCTACGAGCCACAAACCTGACCACCACGAGTCTGACTGCCGTGAGCCTGACTGACTTGAGCTGGATCACTGTGAGCCTCACCGGGCAGGCAGAAAGAAACTGAGATAACCTGCCTTACATTCATCATTATCAGCTAATTATAGGGATAATGGAGATAGGGTGTTTTATCATGCAGTGAACAAGGCTTTCTTCCTTTTGGGATATGGAGTAGCAGGGAGATTGTGAACAGATATGACATGTGATTTCAAAGCAGGAGATTTAAAGGTTTAAAATATCCTGGGTCCAGAGCCCTAAACCCTTCCCTTCACAGCAATCACCCTGCTCCCTACACCCTTCATCCTGCTCCGTACACCATTTACCCTGCTCCCTACACCCTTCATCCTACTCCCTACACCATTTACCCTAGTCCCTACACAATTTACCCTGCTCACTACACCCTTTATCCTGCTCCCTACCCCCTACTCACTACATCACAGCTCCAGAGACACACCTCCAATGCACCTAATGCAGTTGACTTACTTTGGCAGAACCAGGACCTGGACGATGAAGACACAGAAGAAGATAACATACGCACATGTGACGTAATACTTGAAGGTTGGCAAGGTCATCGCCCTGTACTGTGGGGCGAAAACAAGTGCATTTCTATCACAGACGCTTCAGACGTGGCATTTTAACAAATGGAGCTTTTGAGGACCACGACATTTGAGTTTGTGCTCCACGGGGGCTTTCGAAGCCCTTAGTGAAACATTCATTTTGCTAAAATACAGGTTTCTTCCTACCTCTTTTTCCAGAGTCTTGTTATGAAAGAACAGGGAGATGCGCTGAATGTCTTCAGATTTCAGCCACTGCCTGAAATGGCAAAACTTCAGTGTTTGGTGGCAGCTTTCGCTATAACTGATGCACCATCATGCTCATCATGGTCCATACAGCTGACAGCCATAAAAGCCAAAAGGGGTTTAAGGTGAGATGACATCACACACTCAAGCGGTCAGCGGAGCCACATACTTCTGAGAGTTGATGCCGTCGATGGCCCTAATCATCCTCTCATTCAGCTCCTCTTCAAATCTCTTTTTCTGTGATTTTGTCCTGTGGTAAATAATGAGAATTGAGATTTAAGCCCAGGGAAGCGTGACAGCATTCAGACGCAAAGTTGATGAGCGGAGAGGCCCTTGAGGACCTGCTGGGAATTAACAAACAAAACCTTATTCACTCAGAACCTCCGGGAGTTCCTCTGGTTGACCCTGAAGACTCTAGGTGAGGTTTTTTATCTGAATACGCATGCAGGGACTAATTGACCGCTGGGATCTGAATTTTCATCTACGCAAAATGACAAACTTCCCCTGGGCCAGATCTTCTCCCGTCGCAGGTTTGATGACCCCAAACGCACCCAGAACGTTCTTAGTAGTAGAACATCTACTTTTAGAGAATGCTTTTTTATTGCCATGATTTATAAGTAATGCTTATAAAGTTGTATTTACTTATGAATAATTTATAGAAGCCTTACCAAGGAAAAGTTGTGTAGTTCCTCTGTGTAAATTAGGAAAGTAAGGTGTTTACTGTAAAGCTGCTCTTTATCTAGTTACAGTTGGTAATTGTGCTCCAGAGACACCTACAGAAACATCATGAATGCATGCAGACATTCGGAGAGCCCTGTTACCCACCTCTCTGAGCGCCTCTGAAAATTATACTGGCCCATCGGCACATCCTTACAGACAGAGAAAACAATGCATTTTAGCGCATGGTCTGCATTTCACTCAACACAATTGCGCTGGACAGAAATACAGGGACTTCACAGAAATACAGGGACTTCACAGAAATACAGAACTGACGCACTCATCCCTACCTCCACCCTGCCCACATCATTACTAAATGTTCACAAGTATTCAACCCCATTTGGGTGAATATTCACACAGAATAAGCACTTGTGTTTAGTAAGTGGGCGGCAGGGTGTGACTCAGTGGGCTAAGCCTCTGTGCCTGTGATCAGTATTCAGGTGCCTCTGCTCCCATCCCATGTTGGGTTTCAGCAACAGAAATCTCACGGGGAGAGGTAATTTTAAAACAGCGGCAGGTAGGGGATCACGGAGGGAAAATAAGTAGTAGGCCCAGGGATCTAGCGCTAACCACAAGGATGCTCACAACATATATACCACTCTCTCCTCTGGGGGATGGGGGAGGGGGGGGGGGTTAAGGTAACAAGGGAGGTGCATTTTTTACATTTTGCTACCATTGGGAATGCCACCCCCCCTTCCCCAATCCACCATCATAATGCCTATTGCATGTGAGTAAAATAAGTTAGATCAATCTGTAATGTACTCTCTCACCACTTTCCTCCCATCATACACAAACAGTTTGGGGGGGGGGGGGTACTGACGGTGGTATTGATCTTCCCATTCTCTGTCGTCATGCTGTCACGGTGCTGCAGGTGGGCGAATGGCTTGGCCGCCCCCCACGACTCCAGGTAGCGGGTCATCCGCACCGACGCCCTCATCTTGGCGCCGTCTGGCGTGGGTCGGAGCCGGCAGTGGAGCTGTGGGCTGTGCCTCTCCGCCTGCAGGGGGCGGCAGAACACGGCTCCGGGTTACCCTGCTGCTCAGTCTACACCAGCCAGCACAAAGTGTTAAAAATGTTTTTTTTATTAAATTAACAAAGTGATTGACCAATTTACTTAAAGTCCTTTTGATTGAAGCACATTTTTAAAACCAAGCAGTGACAAAGCATTTGGTATTTATCAATATGGAGCAACTGAAAATGTTCCACTGAGTCTTCAAAAGATGGACGATTCAGGACAGCTCATGAACATGCCAGGGTTCAACCTTAGGGTTGATGACCAGGTAGGTGGTGACACCGTGCTCCTTCAGGTAGGCATCTCGGTTCTGTCCATCCCCTTCCTCCACCTTGTATGCCCCATTCAGGTGCTCAAGAGTGACAGAGGAGATGTGGACCCGCCTGAAGGGGGAGCCAGAGAGCCCGGCAGCATGGGCTGAGTGACGCACTTCAACACTACCTGAAGATCACTCAAACTGAGCTGATTTCTGGAAGACTGTAATTGAAGTCATGCCCAAAAGATTTACCACAGTACCACATGAACATGCTTGTATTGTAAGATTATCACCCTGCATAGAACAAGTGGGTATAGAAAAAAGATGGCTGGATGGATAGCATTTCATATCTCACATGGATAGCATTTCATTCTCACTTCTGGAAGCTACTCATACATACACCACAATCAAAACATGTAAAAATATGTGAAACTGTAGTATTATTATGGCCCATCTGGCAGTCAGAAACTCAAGTACTCAACCAATTGAAATAAACAAACAATGCATGAATGTTCTGCTCACCCAGGTACACCACCTGCCTCCATGTGATTGGCTAATGTGACATCATGTGACCAGACATCATACTGCCACTTCTGAAGGCCAATGACACCACACAGGACGTTTCCAGAATGCACTCCCACCCTCATGTTAATGTCTGCTCCGGTGGCAACCCGAACCTTCCTGTAATGACGCAGAAACTAACATTTTTAGAAAGCTTTAATAACAAACACAACAACCAAAAAAAAAAAAAAAAAATACAGCAAATACATTTTCCACTTTAAGGGCAGAAAAACACAAGCTTATACAATGTATCATTACATATTTGTTCGTTTGTTGCCTGGCCACTTGTGTGTTTGTTGAATCCCATACATCTTAAAGCAAGGAATAATATAGGGTATTTGAAATGTCTTTAAACGGATGATTTCTAAGAATTGTGTTATGGTTTAGCCTAACCAACACTTTGCAGACAATCAATATTCCTTGATTTACTTGCTTACAGAAAGTTTGAACGAAACATTTAAATGTTTACCAGCGCAAGCTTTTCTGATTCATACACAGCTTTAAGTATCTGCATGTAGCCTAATTTATTCGTAGCGTTGCTGGAATCTGCAGCCCCAAGGTTAGTACAGCACTAATATGCAAATCCAGATGAGTTCATATTGCGTTTATTCCTCCATTTTATTTTAAACCATATGCAGGAAAAAATGAAACAGAAATCTTTGAGGGGTTTAGGAAAATAAATTAAATGTAGAATATGTATTATGTTTTTCAATAAAAAACACTCTAAAATGTCAAAGCATAGGTCTGTCTGTAAAGCGAACAAAGTAGCATCACTACGGGAACATCCAGGGAGATCCACATGGCACATATATATGCGGAATTTAGTGTAATTTCTATGCAAAGTATGCCGCAGTTTCACCTAAAGTCTCTCTGATAGCAGCTTAAATCCGTTTATCTGCAGGTCCTTCGGCTACATGTCAATATGGGAAAGCAGACTCGTTAAATTTGTGATCAGCGGCACTTAATCACGGAGCCATAATTAAAGTCATGCTTTACGTAGACCGGTGGTTAAGTTCGCCCTACATCACACTAACTGCTTCCGATTCAATCAGCTGCAAGAGCTTTGAGGAATTGCAATCATTAATTTGATTACTATTTCATTTTCTGTAATTTTTTTGTGAAGCTGGGCATCGATCGCCATGGCGGTAGTGGGAAATGCATATTGTCTGCTCATTTTATTCTCTCACTGGAAATTGTTATTTTTACACCGTCACTTTACTGTTCTGAATCACAACCACTAATCTCTTCAATCGCACCACCTCACTTCAATCGCACTTCAAAGAATCATTATGACACTTTATATTGCTGTTTAGTTTCAACATATAACTTCTCGTTCATCCTATATTCATTGCATGTAATTACTGTGTTTTACATAATTGTTGTTATTGAACTATACTGCTGTGAGACGGTCTTATTGTCTAGTCTGCTGGGAGGGTATGCAAGCAAGAATTTGGATATGCGCAGAGAGAACATACACATGACAATAAGCTTTGAACTGCACTGAATTGACTTGAAATATAGGCCTACACAGCGGTAATTCAGTGGAACACCCATGTGAAATCTCACAAAAAGCCTGTTTAATGAGGGCATTTTCAGAGCGCCTGCAGTACCAATCACCCGTGTAGCCACAGAAAGTTTCTGCAAATGAATTTAAATTGACTACTTTCTACTGAGATATGCTATTTCATATAATAAAATTAAGCACAACTTTCTGTAGCTTGCCACACCAGTATATAAAAATAATTATGGAAATGTATGTAAAAAAAGTAGTGGGATATTTTCGGAAATCTCCGGGGTGTGTATTTGTATTCATATCACTGTTTATGTACATTGCGGACTCTGGACCAATAATCTTATCATTTCCATGTCCCTTTGTATTTACACAGCAGATGGAGTGGTTGGTGTGGAGGGAGGGCAATAATGAGATCGCACCCCCCCCCCCATCCCCCCCAGCGTGTTTGTATTCTGTATCCCATTCCCAGCATGTTTCTGACATATATCTGGCACCATCCATGTTTTAGTCCTGAGGGACCTTCAGTGATTCTGCCTCATTATCCGGTTCCTATAATGGAGGTTACTTTATTGACGCCCTGTTGAATATTTTAGTGCCAGCATTTAAGATGAAGATGAAGAGGACTTGCAGGACTTATTACTCAGCTGTTAGAGAATGGGCAACGGAACAGAACGATTTCGATGCAGATTTTCAAAGTATGTAAACCGAATTTCGTCACATATTAGCCGGAGTCTCAAGATGCACAACAGGGCATTTAAATGCAAATACATGCTAGTGCAAATTCTGCTTTTCGGTGCAGATTTCGGCCATATTCTGTCCTCTGAGGAAATGCAAAGATTAAGCTCTATACTTCAGATTATCAGTGGCTTACAGCTCTGTGATGCATGTCCTGTTAATTCAGGTTCCACTTAAACTGGGCATTTCGAGTGACTGGCCTGTACCATCCCAAGAGAACTGGCCATATTTGTAAGAAATTCAAATCCCTCCACTCCTTTACTGGATCACATACCTACATAAGGAGCTTCTGCTGGTAATTAGAAATGCAATGTCAGAGATCTTAAAACAAGATTACCTTTTGGGTAAGCTCCCAATATGCTCAAGACCAGTAATCATAACCCATCTCATCCATGTATGCCTGTTCCAATCCAATCCTGTGTATTTAACAGAGTTGGGTAATTCAGGTCCAGAGAGTATAACTCCAGACAGGGATTTTGTTTCAACCAAGCAGTTGAGTACTCTGTGACTGTGACTCTTTATACTAGACTGGTTGGTTGAAACAAAATCTTGGTCTGACTTTTACTATCTGGACCTGAGTTACCCAATTCTGGCATTTAACATTTTAAAGATCTGTGTCTGTCTTTACAATCCAGTAATGCATATCATTTTAATTATTCATTAAAACTTTAATTTGACAGGAAGAGGAAGTTGGCAAGGTCACACAAATGATGTTATGTCAGGTAAATGATGTCATCATGTCAGATAAATGATGTCATCGTAAACGCCTATCTGTCCTATTTAACTAAGGAACAACAGGCCTTAATAAGGTGGTATGTACAGCATGAGAGAGATGAACAAAAACATAATGTCACTTTTGACCTTGCTCTCAGAAAGGCATAGTGTCGGCTTTGGTGGGCCGGTGTTTTCCCCGCTTAGGCTATGGGTGATATGGTTGGCCATCATAAATATATTATTTTAGTTGCTTCTAAGTGGGTCAGTGCAGAAATTGGTGTGTGGCCTTGCAGGTGAGCACTCTGTGACTGTGACTGAAAGGTTGCTGGTTCAAATCTAATAATAGATGGTTGGGACCTTAACTGCAGTGGCTCCAGGGAGTCAGACTCTGCTTTCTCAACTGTATGTCACACTGCTGTAAAAATATCTACATTCACGACCCTCGCTGTTATTGCTGAAGTGTTAAGAATTTTTCAAAAATTTCTTTATCTATGGAATTGAGCCAAGGTGTAAGGATCTCTGTTCCCATGACTACGTTACTATGGCATTCTGATATCCCACTGCAAAGATGCTTCTTTAATGTGTCTTCATCTGGGGAAAATTTGTGATCTAAAAGTCTGCTGTGCTGACCAGAGCACGGATACTTAGCCAAACAGCCAAACACCCGTGTTTTTCACTTGCCTGTCCCCAGTATCCCCAGCAGCTGACTGATTGACTAAACACCACTCCGCTAACAGGAAACTTAATGATATGTATGGTCACCTCCAAAGTATCCACAGTAGTGGGAGCCTAATCTTTATACATGCATATTTTACTGTCAACTGAGTAAACACACACAACAGAAAAAATGAAATGTGACAGTGAGGAAAACGACAAATATATATTTGGCTTATAAAACTGGAAAAACAGTAAGTAAAACTGAGAATGTAAAAGTAGTTTGTGAGGTTCTAAGCACTGTAGTCTGAGTCTTTGAATTTCTAATTGTGAATGAAATATTTTCAATATTCAGAAATCTTCACATCACTTGGTTATTGTGGATTAGTGATTTCACTTCTATTGCCATAACTTTGCAAGATAACCAAGGGTATTCATTAGGTTGACCAGAGAATCCATGTCAGGGAGGAAACTTTGGGCCAATTCGAGTTGTACAAATTATTTTAAAACCAAAAGGCTCCTGTGCTCAGCTGAATAGTTCACTTCTTTTTGTGCTCAGTTTTTCCTGTTTTGAAAGACTGTGTCACATCAACATTAGTGACACGTGCACGATTACAGAATACTGACCAATCAGCACGCAGCAAGAACTCAGTGCTAAAGTGAAATCCAGGTCCTCTGAAATCCTATCCAAGCTCCAAGTGTCCCCCCTGACGTTGATTTTTCTGGCCACCTTAGTGATACTCACGTTATGGCCTCACACATATCCAAGCCCATCTTCACACAGTTTTTGGCATGATTGGGCAGATACTCCGGGAGGCCGGAAACACAGTAGTAACAGTCTCCGAGGATTTTAATCCTCATGCAGTCATTCTCCTGAAAAGAGGTGTGAGAGATGGAGGGGGAAAAAAATCACAGACAGAAACTATAGCAAGGCCGCTAACACTAACCAGCTAGCCGCAGTTGATGAGTCAGCAGCTGTAGTCAGTAATGCTACGCACGCAGGAAAGTTTGACCTGCCAACACAAAGGCTGTCTGAGTGTAAACTAACAGTTCGCCTCACCACAGCATAGGCGCCCTAAAGGGAATCAGTTTCCCTTTGGGAATGGCTCCCCCTTCAGGTTGTGTTAGGCTGTGTGGCTTAGCCATCCTCTGCCATATTCCCTCCTTCCTACCCAGTCGGGTGACCTGCTGCCCGTGTTTCCCCGTCACATGACCCGGATGTGGTGCAAGGGAAGCCCGTACCTTGGCGATCTGGTCAAATTTGCCGAAAAGCTCGTTGAGCATGTGCACCAGCTCTCCGGGGGAGCAGTCACTGGCCAGACGCGTGAAACCCACGATGTCAGCATACAGGATGCTGGTAGAGGCAGGACACACACACACGCACACACACACGCACGCACACACGCACGCACATGCACCAACAGACAGTATTTTAATCTAGAGTTTAAAAAACTCAGAGAGCCGATACCGAATTAACTGTGTAGCTTTTTGTCATAATATTTAGTTATTAGTAAGTTTGACTCATGCATACCTGGTGCTGCGGTCATTCACAGACAGACATAAACACACAGCGGTATCTACCCCTACAGCCTAGTCTGTAATATGATCACATGATCTGACAGATCAGAGGTACAACAGATGCAGGTTTCCTGTACTGTTTTCATAAAAGTTTATGAAGGTGAGACTTCATTGTCGTACCAGAGCCTGCTCCTTCTGTCATTATTAACCCATGCAAAGGGAAAGAGCTGCTTAAAACATTTTATATGACTACAGTCCAGTGGTGCAAATGATTGTTCTACTATCAGGATGGCCGGTGGTCCACCGTTTCGAAACCCACCTCTAGCCTATTCTGAGTGGCATCACTAACCTCCACATGACTCCCGGGTTCACGGATTGAACGCTGACAGGATTTTATTTACAGCTGAAGCATTAACAGCTACTCTTAGCCTGTAGCCGTAGGGCACTATAAAGTGCAAACATTTTGTTTATCGATTTCTGTTGAAATCACCGTTCCTGCGTTCAACTAACCGATGCTTTAAGTAACTTCCTGTGTCATTTTAGACAATGATAATATAGATCTGGGTGTTTTTTTTGACAATAATAATATAGGTTGTTTTCCCACCTCCTACTGTATGATAAAATGGCAGCTGCTTGAAGGACAAATGTGAAATGATACCAAAAATCACTCCTCCCTCAGTCTCACTCCATCCCTTCTTCCCCCTTTCTTTCTGTCTCTCTGTTCCTGTCTCTCTCTGTGGATGTTTAGCAATATGAATGTGCTATTTTCGTTTTATTTTCGTTGTTCTCATTAAACTTCTTGTTGGCAAGGGCGCTATATGCAAACCGAACGGAACCTGTCTGTTCCAGGGCCGCACGACGAAGTGTCAGTGACACAGCACTGGGCGGGTAAACACCGCTCCCAGGAGTCACAACGAAAACTGTGTCGCTTTCTTAAAAAGCACCAGCCGGACTCTGATTGGCCCCTCCTGCCTGCCTGCCCGAAAGCAGTGACCTGTGCTGCACGGCCCACTTGCATTAAAACACCCTCTTGCTTCAAACTGGATTTGTGTTTTCTGTAAGTAAATTAAGTCTCTGGAGCACTTTAAGTATTCCAGCTCATAAATCATCAAGGACCACAGCCCTTAAGCTAAAGTACATCAAAAAGATGATGGACCTTCAGGGAAAGATCTGCTCATATATCCAGAACGTTTATTAGGAGGAGTGCAATTAAAATATAAAAGCTTTAAAGCCCGAATATCATGAAAGACAGTGGCGCTGCAGACTCATTCATCCTACAGCAGATCCTCAAATTTTGCCCCGAACAGGCTACCTGACGTTGGTGTGGCGCTGCACGTAGAGGTTGTGGAAGTTGTTGGTGTTTTCAGTCTGTCCGAAGTTGGGCCCTTGCAGCCGGTGGATGATCTCAGCCTTCATGACCCGCGCGATGTGGGCAGGGAGCAGGGAGAGGAGCAGGCGATCCTGAAAGGTAGGGGGAGCGACGTGAGGGAGAAAGCGGAGGGGAAGGGCCGGGGCACACGTGCATAATTTAAAATCGACGACACGCAATCTTACGAAATAGCACTCTGCCAAACAAAGCCGACGATGTGGTTTCTACCTGCACAAGTTAAACGTTCCTCATAATCGTCACCTCAGCTGAACATCGTCTGGTCATCTCAGAAGTTTGGGTGAAGCGGGCTACACGGTAAGCATGCGTGCTACAATCCTACCTGTGTTGAAACCAATCCTATGACCAAAGAATTTTGTTTCAACCAACCACTTGAGCATAAAGAGTCACAGTCACAGAATACTCAACTGGTTGGTTGAAACAAAATCCTGGACTGGATTTGTACTCTCTGGACCTGAAATCTCCACCTCTGCCTATGCCCTCGATACATTAACTACTATGCTACTGCTTATCTACAGCTGCTGCTACTACTACAATTTGAAGCAATGCCACTGTCACCAGAGATAATAACGGTGTAACTGTCTCCAGGAATAAACCTACTATCAATATCACAGATGCTACGTAGGACGCAACCGGCTGATGGTCATTGTCCATGTGGATGCGCCCAGTAGCCCGATGCTAATTTACTTTAGCTCATCATGCTTTGTGGATTATAATTTAAAATATTAGTATTGATCATTATGCGGTGGCGTCTGTGTGGGAGACTCTGCGTTTTGTGGAGTATGCACTACATGAAGCATTTTGATTATAATTATCTGTGACCTGTGATTAGTTAATCACAGTGCTAACTAATATGGCTACAGATTTGAGTGTCTGACAACAACTGCTACTGCTGCTACGTCTAATGATAATTGCCGGAGTCGCATAATATCCAGAATGATTTAGAGTGATGTTGTGATGAAAATTAATCTCTGGGGAGCGTTTCATATTTAATTGGACAATTTTGTCGCATTTCGCCATTGATCAAAAGAACTATGAAAAGGCTGAAAAGACAGCAGGTAACCTCAGTGTATGCAGGCAAGCATGTGACCTGTCCA
>JAODKE010000051.1:5371348-5381847 GCA_026779605.1 Mormyrus hasselquistii
CACACACACACACACACACACGCGCACGCACGCACATGCAGAACGAAATGAAGACCTGTTGGTGTTTCTCGAACTCCAGCTTCATGGGGGATTTGATGCAGTTGCAGGTGTCCTGGTACGTCTGCTTGAGGGCCAGCTCCATCAGATGCTTGTGGTAGGCTCCAGTCATGCCTCCACAGATGAAGATGGTGATGTTGGCCAAAATCTAAAGGGGCGGCAGACCACTGAACATCTTCTAATTGAACCCAAGGACCTCAGTCTCAGCACTGTGGTCTATGGCTGACAAAAAAATAGATTTCATTTCTCAATAAAGTCACCATAGTCATAAAGACAGTGTAGCATATAGATCCTTGAATTCCCTGAATATAAGGAATTTGGTGTTTAATATGAATCACGGCAAATTGGCTGGAATATCCACTGGTTATGTCTGACTCAACACATGATGTTTCTGGGGCCAAACACACCAAAATGGTGGAACCGGAAATGTTATTCATTATACTTTTGTTATTCAGTAAAGAATTGTTAGGGGTGAAAAGGGGTTAAATGAACTGCAACTGTTTTCCCAGGAGGAATTATTAGTACATATTTGATACATCATTTTCTGAGATTGTTATAGCTAATGCTGGTTATACTTAGTCATAATCAGCAGTTTAGGAACATTTCAGTTTCCCAATAAATTGGAGAGAAAGTAGCTGATAGGACCAAGACTGCAAGACTGTCATTTGTAATACCGAATTCGGATAGGCTGCTGGAAACGCATCCAGTGCCCTAACTCATTTTAGACAGATTTATCAATTTCAGATTTATCAATGCATTGCCTTTTTCTAATTGCGTTTATGGTTTTAGTAACAATTAATCTCAGAACAAATTCTGTTTCCCTGCTGTACTGATATTGTGCCCGATCTATGAAGCCAAAACTCAGGCTTGTACCTAACCGTGAATGTCATGTGCCCTTACACCCAACTACACGTGAAAGTATTGTGAAAAATGGCTGTTTAGTTTACACAGCCACTTTGTCATCTTTCTTTCTTGCCACATGGAAAGCTATAGAAGGATATTTCTTTAGTTTTTTTTGTTTCACATTGCATCCCATCACTGCAGAATACTGGCTTGTAGCCGGGTTGGCCCCGGAAACAGTACTGTCATGTGAGTCAAACATCATGAGTAAACAAGAGGATCGTTTAGCTATTGAAGAGCAAATATTCTGTAACCTTCACCACATTGTGACTTTGTTACAGTTTAAAAAATGAACATCATAAAAAGAATAAGTGTGTTTTATGACTATCACTATGGGACCCACTGATAACTATGGGACCTGGTGATAACTATGGAGCGTAGTGATAACTGTGGGGCCCGGTGATAACTGTGGGGCCTTCTGATAACTATGGGGCCCACTGATGACTGTGGGGCCAGCTGATAACTGTGGGGCCCTCTGATGACTATGGGGCCCTCTGATGACTATGGTACCCACTGATGACTGTGGGGCCCTCTGATAACTGAGGGGCCCTCTGATGACTGTGGGGCCCTCTAATAACTGTGGGGCCCTCTGATAACTGAGAGGCCCTCTGATGACTATGGGGCCCTCTGATAACTGTGGGGCCTGGTGATGACTGTGGGGCCCAGTGATAGTGATAACTATGGGGCCCTCTGATGGCTATGGGGCCCAATGATATCTATGGGGCCTTCTGATGACTGTGGGGCCCACATTCGCATTTCTGTACTTGCTTTTTGCGTTTTATGATCACTCCCATAAGAGGTTAGCATAGCAGAGGTTGGGACCTGGTCACCTGGCCCTTTAAGAGCTCACTCTATTAGCCTACCAGGTTGGCATTCTAGTTATGAGAGTCTTAGTGATTGGATTTCAGGGCCTTGCAGAAAAATGCATTAACCATGAGCTGATGTGCCAGGTGCTGGAGGAGGCAGCCTGTTTACTTTCCCGCTTATTAGACCCCCGCTGATCCACCGGCTGTTAAGGAAACTCTGTGGAGTTTCTGAGTGAGAGAACATGGGCTGGGGTCCTCAAGGCGAAATTAAGAGAACACGGAGCGTTTCTGTCTGCACTGTCAGTCAGGGAGCTTCCAGACGACAGTGTATCAGTCGGTGAAAGTTAAGAGTCGCCTCTAGGGATAGTGTACTAATCTCCTTGGGGTTTCCAAGGAGATTTCAGCTCTTGTGCAGTGTGTGTGTGTGTGTGTGTGTCCTTGGGGGGGGGGGGTGATGTACTCCAAGCAGCACTGCCGGGATGAAGCACTGGAACAGACAGCAGGAGTGCCTAGTAATGTGAGAAATATGGCCTTCAGTGAAAAGCCTCAGAAGGCAATTAGAAAGCATGTTCATGATGAGAATTGGCTTACACTCCCACCCCTGCCCCCCTCACCCCCCTCAGGGCAGAATGACGTAATGAAGGGGTTTAGGATGCTAAGGGGGAAAATTCAATTATATGAAAATGAATTCAAACAATGTGCGTTTGAACTACCAACTGGGCAGAATTGTGTCTGGCTGTAAATAGATTCATCACTGGCAAGAGAATGAAGTGTTTCATGCTCTTTCAACTCTAATGGAACAAACACCCGGCTTTAGCTCCAGGTGTAATGTTAATGCTCTGCCTGTATTCCATTTGTAAAAGTATTTCAGTATTCTTTAGGTTTCACAGATCCCATGTGACTCTCCTACTAGACTTGGATAGAAGGGGTTAAGGCCTAAAAGAGCCAGTGATGTCATCACTCTATCAGCCACAGGATGTGAACCCATGACCTTCTAGTCACAGGTAGAGAGCCCTAAACAGCAGGGCAACAGCATAATGGGCTATGCAAGGAAATCATTATTTAGGTGCTATTTAGCAGTTATCATCAAGTCTCATCCGAAGCTCTCGTCCTACACTAAACCAGAATTGATTGTTGTACTTTATACGTGCAGCCGATTGTGTTCTGAGTTCTGAGATACCAAGGTCCATCCCCAGAATGAGGCAGTAATTAAATCACTGTGATGATACAGGATCAACAGCTCGCACACCATCAGGAAGTGTAGAGTCCTGGTGTCACATGACACCAGGTGACAGGGGAATCACATGATGGCAGGTGACAGAGTCACATGGGAAGTGAGGTATCATTGTTTACCATAAAGACACACAAATTTACCATCAATTAATGAATGAAAGGTAGGCAGGTGGTTGCCCTGGCAACAGCTTGTTAGCTCATTACCTCAGCTGTGTTTACTCACAGCAGCGGAGAGCCAGTGGGTTGCCTGATATTTCACCATATGCCTCCAGAGTAGAAACACCACACTGCTGCTGTTAATCGAACCAGAACGAAAAATCTCTGGAGCGGAGTGGTGTTTGAAAGAGTACTGCATAAAAGAGAAGAATCATTTAAACTTTTATTGGGGGCTGGGATCTATCATAGGCAGTGATAGGCACAAGTATGGCATTCAGTACGGACGGGATGCCAGTTCATCACAAGACACACACACACACACACACACACACACTCAATTCAATTCAGAGATGCAGATTCACTTAATTACACCAGAAAGTCTGGAGGAAACCTGCAGAGCATGGGGAGAACACAGAAGCTCCACACACAGAGAGCGGAGACAGGACTCAAACCCCCAACCCTGCAGGTGTGACTCTACAGCGCCACCTACTGAGCCACCATGCTTTTAATAACCTATTAGGACAAAAGCTTTATATTTAATAAAAACAGCAGAGTGACGTGCACAGTCCGAAAAAAAGTGCTTTAATCCACTGGGGAACACAGAATGGCCTTTCCGGGCGTCTGCCTACAGACTGGGCGTCTGCTCTGGCTGTGTGTGTCTCTGTGTGTGTGCGTGATGGCCCCCCTGAATGCCTGTGCACATTCTACCGTTTTTCACAGACAGTGACGGTGCCTTTTGTGTAGCTGGAAGATGCCAGCTCAGATTAGCATCTCCATCAATCACCTGGGTCCCGCCGGTGCAATCTGTGCCCCTCACTGCCAGGCCCCTCGCCGCCCGCTATCATCCAACCCCTAGCCATGAAGCGGTAAGGCTTGGGGGGGGGGGGGGGGGGGGGGGTGGGGCATCCCTTTGCTGACATACCATCCGTGTACCTGAATAGCAAATTGTCACCACCCCCCCACCTCCAACCTTTGCCTCCCGCCCCCCAGCCCAGCCTCCCGACACTGAGGACTCTAAGCGTCTGATTGATTTTTCTGCTGCACAGCTCTCCAGGGAGATTACGGGCGGACTCCCATGTTTATGTGTTTCCCGAAATTCGCCCGACCCCTCGCCTCTCGTTAGAAGGTCAGGCAGGTTGTGGACGCCTCGGCACGCGTCCCTCTTGTCTGCCGCCCTCCTCCCAGTCACCGGACGTTAACGTCGGCGGCCTCCTGCTCCCCGTGGCCGACGTTCTGCCTCCTGGCTGGTGTTTGACATTGCCACCAGTCAAAAACAGCAAGCCGATGAGTAATAATAAGTGAACAACAACTTTATAACATCTATCTTTTAAATTTTTTTATTAGGAGGTACCTCATTGGTTCATTTTTGGATCCTCCCAGGATTCACTTTTCTGAATTTAATCATAGAACATTTTTATTGTACATGTAAGTCGCTGCTTCATGTGATAAATCAGTATTATCTTTCATTATATTACACATAATATACTTATTATACATATATATACACAACTGTGCTACAGATTTCGCAATTTAACTATGGTTAATTTAAAAAGTTTATTAAAAAATAAAATTATATTTCATTTTATTACAGTGCTGTACGGCTGCATTGATATTCCTGATATAGAGATAGAGCATGTTTAAGCTGTTTTTTTCCATCGTTTCATTTTTGTCATGCATAACTGGGCATTTAATAACATAATTTTGTATTCATTTTAGGCTTTGGAAAGAGCATAATTCATCAAAGACGTATGTTTATTACAGACCGTGGCATCAATTACAAAATTTAAACTGGGGAATATTATAGGCTCAATCTGCCCCATGAGCATTGATAAATTACCACATTATCTTGCTGTATAAAAATATCCCTCCTGGAATTCCTTCCTCTGTGTAAAAATTTCCTGGACACATTTCAGACCCGGCGCTTCGTGACCCCAGGTTTGATGGTTTTCAGTTACTTCAGCTCCTCCAATATTAATCGCTCTCTAGCATTATTTCCACCTGAGCTCCTGTTACTCAGGGAGGGAGGTGGTTGTGGGGGCAGTGGGGAGTTTGTGGGGGTTGGTATTTATGATATAGTTCTTCTTGGGGCCCATGACTGTTTGCGTGAGTTGGGGTGCAAGGAGGGGGGGGGGGTGAAATATTTATGAGTACTTGGCTACAGGAGACAAAAGTGTATTACGATAAAAAACATGGAAACACATGGAAAAACGGTGACACTTTCACGGAGGTTGGCGACGTGCGAGGAGGCTGCTGCATGATGCCGAACACTCCTATAGCTAACGGAAAATCAAGGAAAATAGCGTGAAATACTCCAGAGTTGAATATTTTCGGTGAGAAATTTAATTAGCTATCTATGTACTGAAATGTGACATTTTGTGCTTACCTTATTGGTATTTTGCTGCAACTCAACTATCCTTAATATTTGTTCTAACTTAATCCAAATTATGATATAAATGAGGCAAATAAATAAAATGGGTGATGGGGGGGGTCATTCTTGTGATTTTGGACTATGGCTAACGGCTCTCTGCTTTTTGGTGAGCGGATTCAGGAGTCGCGTCCCTGTGTTTCGCCGGTATGTTGCTGCGGACGAAGTGCAGAGACCGTTTTGCTGCTCCTGAATAATCCACAGGCCCCGGCAGGTGGGATGCAGGTGTAACAGAAGAGCGACATCTGACCCGGGGAAGACCCAGGGGCTAGCTGGCTGACTGGCTAGCCGGCTGGGGCGTGCCCTCCCCCTCCCTTTCCCACGCGTCTGCCACATTGCACTCAAGGCCACCGGAATCTTCAGAGGGTTAAAGATGCTCCCCTGCCCATTGGCCTGACGGTGTCTGGTTCTTATGCATCTGCTCTCCAGAATGTTCCTAAACCTGCATGTGCTGTGAGGCCCCGTATTCACCAAGTTAAGCAGAGCCGGAAAAGATGAGGCAGACCCAGGAAAGGTGAGGCAGAGCCGGGAAAGGTGAGTCAGACCCGGAAAAGCTGAGGCAGAACCAGGAAAGGTGAGGCAGACCCAGGAAAGATGAGGCAGAGCCGGGAAAGGTGAGTCAGACCCGGAAAAGGTGAGGCAGAGCCGGAAAGGTGAGTCAGACCCGGAAAAGCTGAGGCAGAACCAGGAAAGGTGAGGCAGACCCAGGAAAGATGAGGGAGAGCCGGGAAAGGTGAGTCAGACCCGGAAAAGGTGAGGCAGAGCCGGGAAAGGTGAGGCAGAGCCGGGAAAGGTGAGTCAGACCCGGGAAAGGTGAGGCAGAGCCGGGAAAGGTGAGTCAGACCCGGAAAAGCTGAGACAGAATCAGGAAAGGTGAGGCAGCTGCTTAACTTTTAGCTTCTCCTCTTTCTTTAGGAGGAAAAATATATACCATTGGCTCCTTATTCCTTGCACTTTTACAGTTTTGCTCTTTCAGACGACAGCCCCACTTATCATACTGACAGCTCAATCAGTGCCCTCCCCCCCCAACCCACCTTCCTGACACCCACTCACCCCCCCTCGCATTCTCCTGGGGCAGAGATATCCAGCTCTGGGGAGTCACGGTGAAAGGGCGATCATGCCCCCCCACTCACCATGACATGGATGATGCACTTGTGGGCCTTCCCCAGAATGGTTTTCCTGGTCTTTTTACGCCACCAACCTCTCCACCCTCACTGTGCAGTCCTCCTGTTTGCCCCCCCTATCTCCCCACTGCCTCCCTTCCCGTCAGCCCCCCTAGGCTGATGAATGCCTGGCCCCCTATTGATCGCCGTGCATGATGGATGATGGGTCTGAGAAGAGTGATGGGCTGCCCGAGAAAGGTGCCAATACGGCTGGGGGGGGCGGCGGGGGTGTTGAGCATGAGGCAAAGCCTCGATTCGGGTCCTAATGCAGAGAGACTTGCCCCTGGAGCGAATGGGCTCCGCCCCCAGCGTGCCCCCTGGGCACCCGTACACCAATGGCGATGCAGTGGATGGGAGACCGCACGTGAACAGGGTGGGGAGGGATCAGGACTGGTGGGAGATGATGGATGACGGGGCAGGGGGTGAGCACTGTTTTGTCGCTCCAAATTGATACCCGACCAAATGTTTTTGTCTGCTGTGAAAAATGGTCCTGCAGCCCTCATCGGCAGAGCCTCCTCCCTTCGCTGCATACGCCGGCCCCCCTCCATCTGCCACACGCATACACGCTCTCACGTCCCGGTTGCAGAGAATTCATCAAATTGCTACCAGGCCGGACCAAAAAAACAAGAAATTTCAACCTTTAATCGGCAAAACTTTCTGCCTGTTTGTTTTCATTTACCGTCTCAAATGAAACCCGGCGGAATTTTCCAACGGATTACTTTGTAAAATTCCTCTGTTTCTCGTGTGCTGGTAATACAAGCCAGAGTCAGAAAGAATATGTCAGATTTTTGTCATAAAAAAAGATATATAGAGGCTTTAAAAAGGACAGCAGTCTAATCTGTGACTGTTTACTGCTTTGGTGTTACCGTGTTACCTTCTTCGTCTGGTTATAGTGGCAGTTTTCAAGTTTTGTAGGGTAACAAAACAAATACAGAAGTATTAGTTATGATTTTTATTGAACTAAAAATAAGTATCGCAAAAAGTGAAGTTTCTTCAGCAGTGAAAAAGAGGAACGCAAAGGGCAATAACTGTTCTTATAAAAGCAGAGGAAGGTGTATGTGGAAATCTTTGTGGGAGATATTTGCAGAAGGATTTTTTTGGAAGCCCTTCATGGGAGGTCTTTGTGGAAGCTGGAATGAGTACAAAGAAAGTTATACAGACAGGAAGCAGATACAACAGAAACACCAACCCTGCAAGACCAACTGTCAGCTGGATAAGAGCCCTTTCCACACTCATCACACCCAACCTGACTAGTACGCATCACACAATCAGGCAATATGCCGGTGATGGGCAGATATTCAGCAGAAGACCCTATAGAGTGAGTCCAAGTCAACTACCAACAACTGAGCCAATTCTCAGAGAACCAGTAGTATTGGAAGATGTGGTAACGGGGGAGGAGAAAGGGTGAGGCTGTGTGATTGGAAATATAATGACGAGACTGCTCCAGGTTGTAGTGGCCGTCTTGGATGGATGGAATTTTGTTTATGGGAGCATAAGCCTTGTATCCCCCACCTCGTACATAGAGGATCATGGAAATTAGCGACAAGCTGAGATCTTCCGAACTGCTTAGGAAGTGAACCATCAGCAGGAGGGATTCAGTGCTGCCAAACTATGAGCGATCTGAGGCCCTGGGGCAGGAATTGCAGGTAAAATGCACTGCATGATTACAACATGTTCCCACTGCTTCTTCAAGGCATGGCTGATTATTTTCTTGAAAAGAATATATCGAAACAATAATGAAAAAAAACTACGAAAAGAGTGTAGCCAGTGGGGAAAAAATGTAAACAAAAAATGTCTTTCGGTGTTATTTATAAACAGGACGTTTATAAGCCTGGTCGCTAGAACCTGGTGTCCTCCAGTTAGCCGAGAGAGTGGGCCCATCGACTTCTGGGCAGCTGCCTCTTTAAGGAGACCGTCGCTGTTTGCTATTCTGAGCACACGGGCCAAGCAGACTAGGCGCCGGTGACTTCTGCTTGTTCCTCCGAGCTGTATCCCAGTTTGTCGGGGGGACCTTGGCTCTCCTGTGGTTTTTGAGAAAGCTATTAGACGTCAAAGCACAGGAGTCCGATTAAATCAATGACGAAAGCTCCCGTCCTCCATTGGGATCGACAGGCGTGACACCACGACTCAGCTGTTTACCCTTTATTTCCTGCCGGATCACTGCAGCAATGTTGAGGCATTGACGTCCAAGGCTGGCTTTTCAGGTGGTCCTCTCAAGGGAAAACACTGCTCTTCCTGCAGGCCCTTATTACGGAAGCCCCTGCCTTCCAAATCAGTTGAATTCAGTTAGCTGAAATAACAAGGTTGCACCATGTCTTGAGCATTCTTATGTTCTGTGAGTGTTCTTATGTTCTGTGTCGTGAATGTTCTTATGTTCTGTGAGTGTTCTTATGTTCTGTGTCTTGGGTGCTCTTACGCTCTGTGTCGTGGGTGTTCTTATGTACTGCATTGTGAGTATTCTTATGTTCTGTGAGTGTTCTTGCAGCAATGGTTGAGAGTTCTTCCCTATTCCAAAGGTGTCTTACTGGCCCAGCTATAGCTATAGGCAGAATAGGCAGTGAAATTAACATTTTTCTTGGTAGGGGACCTTCCCAGGTTGAACTTTGCTTAGGATACTTGAAGAGCCTAGTGACACACCTCGCCCTCGTAATATACCCAGCCTGTACTTTTGATTTATTCAAACTTTTCTTCTTTTTATCACAGCGAACATGTCAATGATCTGTAGGTGACAAAGGTTAAGTATTGTAGGTGTTAATTACAACAGATGAAAACCACTGTCTTTCCTTCAGGCAAATGGAGAGGCCACCTAAGGAACCAAAACTAAAGGACCCATCAATTGTCAGTAATGAACATATGCGACAAGTCTCGGCCTTCTGAGGAAACGTTATCTATATAGAGTGTTTAAGAGGCAGATAGCTGCTTGTTAAGGTAGCAATTAACATTATAAATTAATATGCAAGACCTTCCTGAAATAGGTACAACTGATGAATTATTAAAAACCTTTTCAGAAAATTAAGGTTTTTTGTTTTAGGTTCACCAGTTAAGGAAATCAAAAGAACAAATGTCAGGGCCACATAATCTCTTGGGATTTGTTCCTGGAAGTCATGTTTCATCCAAAATTGACTGTTTGAAAAAGAAGGTTTGAATGCAAGTAGTATAAAAGGTATTAAATTTTCATAGCCCTGTCTCCTACATAATATATCTATTAAAGAAATATTATTCATTGTTAACTAACTTATTGTTATTAACTGACACATGCACTGCTCACTCCATTGTCTGCGTTTTATTTAGACCTTACCATTGAATGTAAATTCCTTTTTCTATTTTCCATTCTGATTGTTACTGTTTTACAGTCGCTGCACAATATATCAACACAATTTCATTCTACTGAAGTATAATGACAATAAAGTGATTATAAAGTATCTTATAAACAGCAAGAAATATACATAGTAACACACACATACTCCCTGTGAACATATGCCACATGTCCAGTGTTGTAGTCGGTTGGTATTACCGGACTGTAGGGACGTGTGAACAGAGGAGTAAGCGCACGCATACGCCACATGACCAGTGTTATAGTCGGTTGGTATTACCGCACTGTACGAACGTGTGAACAGAGGAGTATACGCACGCATACGCCACATGACCAGTGTTATAGTCGGTTGGTATTACCTCTCTGTACGGACGTGTGAACAGAGGAGTAAACGCACGCATACGCCACATGACCAGTGTTGTAGTCGGTTGGTATTACCGCACTGT
>JAODKE010000051.1:5381947-5392028 GCA_026779605.1 Mormyrus hasselquistii
AAAAAAAAAAAAAAAAAAGATGAATCTAGTTGCCAGGTAAGAAAACCTTAAGTATGAAAACAAAACAGGAGGTGTTTCAGTGATGGAGTACGCCAGGGAAGGGGGGGAGGGGGGCATTCTATCCATGATGAGATCCAGACCAGAAGCAAATCTAATCTGTCCTGGGAGAAACGTTCCTCCTTCCCATTAACATCATAGACATGCGAGCAATTCCTGTCCCTACCACCCGAGGTTTAAGTAAATAAATGTATCTTTCCTGCCCATCAGACTCCCTTCCCCCTGTGCGGTGACAGATCATGTGCCTATGTGTGCATGGGAGATGGAGGAATTTTAAATGAGGGAAATATATATATATGTCTCGCAGAGCTGCTACCAGTAGCAGATCGGACGGATTCAGCCCTCTTGGTGTCCGTCCAAACGTTTCGCTTAATAAATAACAGTTTCTGCAAACCCATGCTCAGAGATGAGTAAAATAAGATTGTATTTATCAATATTTAACATACACTATCAGTACGAGCACGTCGTTTTTGGCTTCAGGAAAATGTAAATAAAAGTAATTATTTTGCCAGATTTTTATTAAGCATATTGGAGCATGTATGCTCGATCAGGCACTATGTGAAGAAGGATGGGATTGAACTGGATCTGCACCCTTCAGGGTTTAGGGTGTGACCCAATATAACAGCTGGGGTTCCTGTGAACCCCATCTGCAGTCTGTATGGGTATATGTGCAGTTAGAGGTGACACGTCCCTCAGAGCAGCGCTGGCACCGCAGGGAGCGGTGATATGGCTTCCAGGGCTGGTTAATGGTGGGTGAAAATAAAACCACTCGTGCTCAGAGGATCCAAAGAGTCAGTTCCCCCCTCCCACCCTGGCACTGAGCCACCGGCACAGGCAGCCCCCCCCTGCGGCCAAGACGGGAGGTCTGTCATGCATCATACAGCTCCCCAGAAACTGTGAACGATCCTGTGTAGCAAAATCCCAGAATGCAGTAGGACTGTGCCAGTGTCAGCTTGGAGAACTGTGCTTTATTTAACCTTCACATTATACGGTGAAGTCAGTCTGTCAAAGCAGCCCTGAATATGCCAGAAACAGAGAGCAGTGATTGGGCAGAGGCTGGTGAGAGTCACTAACTGGCTGGATGTGTACGACACCGTAAGTGGGGTTTTAAAGCCCCCCTCCGTTCCCCAGCAGCTGAAAAGAGGAAACGAAGAGGCCCCCCCCCCCCCCCCCCCCCCCGACACAGGGAATTAACATGGAAGTTACCTGTAGTGATCATGAGCCGTCTCTGGCCCATCCAGCAGCCAGAAGACCACCTTGAACAATTGGAAGGGGGGGGGGCGTCTCAGGTGAAGCAAGACCTGGTTTGTCCTCCCCTGACGGTGACCCCCCCGGCCCCCGCTCTATACAGACAGAGCCTCATCTCCACTGTCGTTGCATAATGTGCATAATGAGCCTCACCTCGTACCAAAGGGACATTTATATGTGTCAAGACTGGGGTGGGGTGCGGGGGGGTGCCACACTGCGACCCTACCACCCCCATAATGGGGCAACTGTGGATGTTCATACGAATGCACACAGATATTCAAATATCATGCAAAACCATCACAGGCTCATGAATATTCACGGGGAGTCGCTTTAGGAATGGCTGTAGGACATTGTTTCCTTATTAGCAGTTGCTATGACGCGGTGACCTACACAGCTCCCGCTTCTGACCTTTCACACACGTCGGCGCAGATATACACCGACGACACGCAGGTAATGCCCTCGTGCCCTTCCTGTCACGGGGGGGGCGGTCACTGACCTGCCACAGCAGAGGCTCCATTGTGTCGGCGACGCTGGCCAGGTGAGCGGCGACCGCCGCGGTGTGAGAGGCCGCTGTGACGGCACTGGCGATGACTGCGTGCCTCATGGAGAACGGCAGCATGGTGTACACGACGAAGATGATGAAGAGGAAGAAGGAGACCTGGGGGGGGGTAATTCAGACATGCTCTGGAATCTCAGATGTTAAAGTGAGGTCTGGGTACACTGTGGAACTCTGATCGAATCCCCGGGCTAATCTACGCATAAGTTTGTGTTTAAAAGATGTACTTTTTACCCATAATTCTCCTCTCTGCCTGCCTCTCTCTGCCCCACTGGGCAATCTGGGTGTGCTTGGATTATATTCTGCGTCCTTGGCTGGAAGCATGAGCACATGTAACCAGCCCTGATCCCTACTCTGCCTCCGGTGGTACTGCTCTGCTTAGTCCCAGCCACTCTGGATCTCCGTCTCCGTGAGAGGGGCCCAGTGTTCATGTCTAAATCGTTCGGAAGGTGCAAATTACACTCCTGCAGGTTATTTTCAGAAGGTGGGGTTAGGGGGCGGGAATGGAGACAGAGAAACAGAGAAACGCTTGTTGAAAGCGAAGCTCCTCAGGCAAGAAGAGTACTTTAAGAAACCTCTAGTGGTTCTCCGCTAGCTGAGGAGATACAGGAACTAAACATTAATGCCGAATAAAATACTGTAATTTATTGACTGAAGAAGAGAATGCTCACACATGTATAGAACTAGAAGGAAGAATCTTCCGGAAGGACTTAAAAAGAAGCTATTAGTTGGCTTAATTAAGAGTTTAGAGAGTTTAGAGATTTCAAAGAATTTGACTGAGAGCTCAGAGGGTCCACGTCTTTGATAGGGCACAAACATTTCCCCATCCCAAATTAAAACTCTGGATCCAGAGTGAGGAGTTAAAGCAGAATGGCTATAGGGGAACCTGTCAGAGGACTAGAGCCGTAATCGGGCCTTAAAAGTTAGGCCCGAGAAGGCCCGAACCTGACAGAATTCGGCCCGAGCCCGACAAGTACATATTGATTGACAGCTTTTTAAAAGCCTGAACCCGTTAACAGCCCGACATTATTCAAATGTGCGCACGCACACAGCTCACGTGCTCACGTGTCAAGAACGAGTCATTGATACATTTTTTTAAACATCATTTATTCCAGAGACTAGTCTCCGTTTCACCTCCTCAGCATCCATGATCTCTGCCCGAACCCGATGGGACCCGCCGGGTTCGGGCAGAGATCTTCAGCTCTACAGAGGACCTGAACGGGCGTTTCACTATGAAGAGAGGGGAAGCAGGATTCAGCTCTTTACCTTTTGATATTTTTAAGCATTAGATTAACAAAACAAACAATGGCAGCCTGACTCTAGTCCCCCAAGCCCTAACACCTCTGTAAAACACACCCTGGGTCTGGCGCCTCTTGGCCCAGAAGGCTACCTACTTTGTCTTTCAGGAATTAATTGCGACCTCCCACATTCGGGAATAATATAAGATGGCAGTGTCACTATATGTAGGAGTGAGCGCGGTGCCATGGCGATGGTCATAATTGGGTTTGTATCGTTAGTGAGAGAATGAAGGCAATCGTTAGCTGCCCTAAGCAATGTCCGCGATTCTGTCTGGCCAAACACTCTGGTGACGGGCAGGGGCAAAAAATGGATCAGAGGGGAGGGGTTTGGGGGCCGTAGCTGCATCATATTCTGAAACACATCATCCGCCACCTCAAACTCGCCGCTGTGTTAAGGGCTACGATTCCACATGAGAATGCTTCAGTTAAACCTGTTTCCCGGCTTCCGTCAAGCTCCCCATTAAGTGAATTATGCTTCAGCCGAAGAGCCTGGGAAAAGCTGGAATGGCGTCCTGTGATTTATTCTGAGCCGAGTCATCAGAGCAGGGCGTTGATGGATCAAGTATTGCTATGTACTTGGTCTGCGTCCTGGCTGGCGCGCAATGTGAACTTGGAATGAGAGGGCACTGTACAGGTGTGTGCCATCAGCGCAGGGTCAGAGCATTAAGTGGGCTGGTACCCTTTTCATTTTCCTGAATTCCAGAGCAAGACTATCGGACAAAAGTCTCCTCTGCTAAATAAATGCAGGCACACAACCTCTGCAAAACGCTGAAATTGATGCCTGTTTAATGGCGTCCCTATTTCTGCTCCAGGCGAGGTCCCACCAAGCACTTTCCCTGAGTTCATTTTCTCTGCATGGAGCAATCACGCATGCCCTTCAGCTAAATGCAGGAAATATGATTTCCTGCTGATGGGATAGCTGTAGTCAACAGGAATGGCTGATAAGGACCTCTTACCCCCCCCACCAGTTGGGATTGGACGCGCCAGCCGCCCGCTTGTCCTGCTGAAATTGGCTTCTGACTCCCATGTGACCTCAGTGATGTCTGATACGAAAAAATGCGTCATGCAGGTTTCTGGCCTCTGACCGCTGACTCTGAGCACGCCGCCGGTCCGATGAGTCACAAGATGACACCAGCTCCTGCCCCCCACCCATGTGAGGCCACAGTCCATTTCTGTGATTTTTTTCTGGAGTATAGTTAACTGTTTGTATTTGCTTGGGGAGGAATGGTGGCGCAGTGGTTAGCACTGCTGCTTGGCAGCAAGAAGGTCCTGAGGTTTGGTCCCAGGTCCTCTCTGTGTGGAGTTCACACACTGTTTGAGTGGGTTTTTGCCGGGGGCTCTGGTTTCCTCCCATGGTCTAATGATAGGTTGTGCAGGATAGGTTGATTGGTGAGTCTAAATTGGCCCTATAGTTCTGAGTGTGTGTGCCCTGTGGTGTGTTGGCGACTGCCCAGGGTTGGTTCCTGCCTGTGCCCATTGTCCCCAGGATAGGCCACGGTGACCCCAGTTAGGATTAAGCATTTTCAAATAATGGATGGAAAAAAATAGTCTAATAGGACAATAAGTATTGTCCTTCAGGATTCCTGCTGGAAAACACGCAGCTGATATCAAAGATCCCCATTTGCATCAGAAAGCAAAGAAGAAATTACAGAGGGAGATTTTTTAAAACTCGTCAATTTAAAAACTATTTCATAAGCAAAGGTGTTTGCTCACAGTACGAAGAATATTATAAAGCTCATTGTGCCATCAAAAATAACGCAGGCTCGTGATTATGAAATTTAACACCTTCCGCTGACATTTCTTTGTGTTTTTGCAGGTCTGTCCGGGGTCTGGTGCCGAAACAAAGCGTCAGCCTCGAGCGTAGAGCGATGGGTAATGGGTAAGCGTCACATGGGGCCGGCAAATTGAAAGGCGTTCCCGCGCTGTCCGCACACAAGCGCACCCCAACTGCGGGTGGGCAGGGGGGGGGGCATGGGGGACGAGGATGGGGCTTGCTGAATAATAGATGAGAGCGGGACAGAAGCAGGCAGAAGCTGCGGAGAAGACAGCCTCATATGGGATGTGGCCCTCAAACACGCAGGCTGAAATCGCTAAAAATAACAGCATGTCTCACTCGTATGATTAATAACTGATGTGTTTCTGGAAATGATGCCACAACTGCATCCTGCCCGAAGATCGGGTTTCGATTCTTTTTGTCTAATGAGGAAGCTGGACACCAGTTTTTACTCAAATACAAATGGACATTTCAAGTAATCTCCTTTTGAAGATCAAACTCACATTATTTTCGATGCACCATTTGCTTTTCTGTGATTAAAAAGATAGTTTGGAATGATCTCTTTTAATGCGGATAAGGTCATGAATACAAGATGGACCCAAAGGAGGATCGAAAGACCCCAGATTAGTTACAATGCTGACGTACCTGGTCCCAGGGACAGATGATCCCTCCGAAGAACATGAAGAGGTAGCCCATTGCTACCAGACAGGCCCAGATCACCAAGGAGAAAACACGCAGGAGCTTCTTGAAGACTGACTCGATGCAGACCAAGACGAAAATCGTCAGGAAGATGGCCAGGCCGGTGGGAACGGTGATGAGGAAAGCCACATGGTCCTTGATGTCCTGCGGGGACATGGGAGGAAGGGGTTTACGTGTGCCAGCGGGTCACCGAAGCCGCCCACTGGGTTTGTCTTGTCTAATTTTAAGCGGAGGTGAGGGCCTCACGTGCGACAGTGGGGAGAAAACAGAGATCGCGCGGCATGTAAGGGAAGCGCGCGGATGCTCTTCGCACCCCCAAAATACACCCAGCACATGAGAGACTGACTGCTTGTGAACAAGCTGTCTGAAGGTGTGAAGGTCTACCGTCTAAAGCCAGCTGCCCCGTTTCCAGAAGCTTCTCTGGAGTCAGACTGACTCCACAACACGCAGACGCATCATGAGGCTGAGTGTGTCCAGTGTGATGATGCCAAGAAAATTTAAAAAAGCAAATAAACACTGATAAGACCCTTCCCCCCCCCTTCTGAGAAATCATAGGAGACAAGCTGAACCTGGTTATTAAAATGGGGCTCAATTGTAGCCCAGGTCCTGAATTTAAAATACCCTTTGAGGATAGACCTGGATACCAGGTCCCAGTGTTTTAATTGGTACAGAGGCTGAAAACCCGCCACAGTACCGGATCCACTGGTACCAGGTACACAGCCATGTCTGTGTTTTCTGAGCGTTTCCCAGCAGCACAGCATGTGTCGTTTAAGGGGTCCCTACATTTAGCTTTTACACGGGGCTCAGTTTGGGAAGATCGTACTCTGTGTGCTTCAGATCGATGAAACCGCAGGACATCCTGGAGAGGATGACGAATATGGGGAAGAGAAGCCTTTTACATCCTGTGTAACAGTGACCATGAGGCATCTGCGGAGCTAATGGTGAGGAACCGGCCGCTGATCCCGACCGCCTGTCCTGCTTCCCTCTAATTGAAATCACGTTTCCGACACCTGTGCCGTCAGCCTGAGCGTGTAAGGAGCACCGGCCTGTACGAGGATGGCCTGTTCCCCCCCTTCAGAGAGTGGGGCGGGTTGGCTTGTTCAGCTAGTCCCTCCCCTCATCAGGTTTAACGGAGCATGTCACTGAATGATGGGGACAGGTGATACATCACGCGCCCCCCCCCCCCCCAAACCCAACCCCTAGGCATTAATTAAACAGCAGTCTAAAACCTTGAGGGTCCCAAAGCCTATTGGACCTGAGTTGGTTTCCCTCGGTGTGAAGCTGGGGTGGGCTTCTGAGGTCCCTGCAAGAACCAGGCCGAGCCGTTATGTAAGTCAGAGAAAAAACGTCAAATACAGATGGCAGCACTGGACAGTTTAACCAACGATCTCAGGAGAATGAGCTCCAGTGAGAATGCCACCGAATTGCATTCAAATTGGCATGTGGCACCTCAACGGCGGCGGCGGGTAAATACGCCTTCGTGAATAATGCATGGCGGCATGCAGTGGCACGGGAATCGGGGACTAAATACTGCCGGCATGTCCGGCGCTTCCATGAGCTGCCGGAAGGAGCCATTTGGTCACAATGACATTTCTGCTCCCCGAGCTGCTCCGGCCGCAGGTTCATCCTTTGACAGAGGTGCCTTCAGATGTTTTCGGCCTGTTACGAAATGTCAGCGCGAGGCTGCTGGGACGCACGCGACTAGGAAGAGGCTCATTTATAAAAGCAAAACCACCACTGAACAGCCTCTCCCCTTCTCTGGTTTAAGCTGCTGGAAATAAGCACTAAAGTCATTTCAGATCCCATGGACGCCTCTGCTCACACGTTCCAGGTGCCGCATGCTCTCCCAGCCCCTTTTTCCCTTCCACCGGCTCAGCATCTACAGTTTATATGATTATTTCTGGCCCGCCTGTGTGTTTGGCCTGGGGGGAGGCTCCTGGCGGAGGGGAGCAGTCTTTCTAGCTAGATGGCCATAAAGTAGTTTAGTGTGTGTACCTGGTGGGGGGAGGGTATCCCTTTAAAAGCAGACTGTTTACCCAGGATGGGGGGGGGGGAGGTTATAGTCACTTTCGCTGCTCTGCCTCTCATGTGACCCTGCTGGTTTGCTGAACTTCATTTTCCAAACCTGCAGCGGACAGCAGCCTCTTAAATCCACACATTTTTCAGATTATGGAGAAGAAAGTAAGAATGCTCATCCCCCCCACCCCCCAAGTGGGGAATCATTTCTGAATATTAATTAACTCAGGGATTAGTTTGGTTTAAGCCTGTCCTTATGATTTATTAGCTTTTAGATTTCTCACATTCTGGTTTACCCTCCACCAGGACATGACCACCTTGGTCAAACTGCACCAAAAGTTATTTTATACATCTTACATACGTGTGTTTACGTTCATTCAGAAAACAGAGCAACTTCATAATTAGACCACTGTCATAACAATTTTGGGTAGCTAACTCATCATAACAGGTGTCTATTATATGTTTCCTGTGTTTCTACCTTTGTTCTGCACTGACACACATGCTTTTAATGCACATTTAAAGGCATGTGTGAACCTTTAGAAGGCAGAGACGTGAGCGGAACCCCAGCAGGAGTTATGATGGGGTCATGCAGACTGCTGCATCGGCACCGAGAAGCGGAGCCAAGAGGCAGAGCCGGGGGCCGAGAGGGGGGCCCAGGCGGTGAGAGGAGGAGCCGGGTGCCAAGAGGCTGAGCCAGAAGCTGAGAGGCAGAGCCGGGTGCTAAGAGGGGGGCCCTGGTGCTGAGAGGCGGAGCCAGGGGCTGAGAGGCGGAGCCGAGTGCTGAGAGGCGGAGCCAGGGGCTGAGAGGTAGAACCAGGTGCCAAGAAGGGGGCCCAGGTACTGAGAGGCGGAGCCAAGGGCTGAGATGCGGAGCCAGGGGCTGAGAGGCAGAGCCGAGTGCTGAGAGGCGGAGCCAGGGGCTGAGAGGTAGAACCGGGTGCCAAGAAGGGGGCCCAGGTACCGAGAGGCGGAGCCAGGGGCTGAGAGGCAGAGCCGGGTGCCAAGAGGTGGGCCCAGGGGCCGAGAGGCGGAGCTGGGGGCTGAGAAGCGGAGCTGGGGGCTGAGAGCTCTGTCAAGGGTTTGGGATGCTGGCGAGTTACTCCTGAGTAATGCTGGCTTCTTTTTAAACACTCAAAATAGCCATATATATCCTGTACAATATTCTTGTACAGTATTCCTGTAAAACACTACTGTACACTACTGGCTTCTTTTTAAGCACTCAAAATAGCCATATATATCCTGTACAATAATCTTGTACAGTATTCCTGTAAAACACTACTGTACACTACTGTACACTACTGGCTTCTTTTTAAACACTCAAAATAGCCATATATATCCTGTACAATATTCTTGTACAGTATTCCTGTAAAACACTACTGTACAATAAAGTTCCCTTTTCTGATTTACCGACTGGTTTGTGTTCCTGCATCCCAGCATCAGAGGGGGAAAAAAAACAGTTATATTTTTTTCTCAATGGCTCATTGTGAGTCATGTCACTCTTTGAACCCAAAGATGTTGAAGCTGAGTAGAGCCCACTGACACTTCTCACGTACAGTCAGGAGGTGCCCGTCTCTGAACCCAACAACGTGATACATCTGTTTTTCTTAGTAATGTTCAGGATCAAAGGTGATGAATGGAAATCCTGCAGCAGGCAGGAGTAAAGTTTTAAGGGCTGCTACTGGCCCCTGAGTTAATTTCAGAGTGCGCCGCTCTGGTGTTGTAACTGTTGACGGCCTGTTTCTATCCCCAAGATGATAACAAGCCACATAAAAATCATTAAACAAGGTGCTGTGTCACTGCGTTACATCATAAGAAGCATAATAAAGAGAAGTGTAAACATTATGCAGAAAAAAATTATGTTCAAAGAGGAAAGATAAATACATCTTACATAAGAAGTAATACTGATTAACATGTCATAAACACAATTATTCTTGTTATGACTGTGTCATAAATATAATTATTCTATTCAGTTAATTCTGTGTATAGTATTATATGATCACAATTCACATTTCTAATTATGCGCTAATGGAACACAGATGCTTTCAGTGTTGTATGATTGCATACAGTAACAATAATCATTGTTATTTTATATTACGCAGCAGGACCATGAAAAAACTACAAGCTGACAGGAATGAAAAGTCTAGACTGTTTAATGTCATCTCAGTGCCACAAATCCTTAATGCATCCATTCATACATGCAGGGATTCAAGTCACAGAGCTGAAGCAGCCCCCCCTCTCCTGCCCCCCCCCCCCCGGCATGTTTCCCGAACCGTCCCTCAGTTATGAGTTACACATTAAGTGATGATGTAGGCGCAGCTGGGGCTGAAACGGCCCGTTGGGTTTTAATGAATAACCGGGTCTGAGTTACCTTCAACTTTGGGGCGCTCCTGAGTTTCCACAGACGAGGCACGCGGCACGGACAGACCCCCCCCC
>JAODKE010000051.1:5392038-5426503 GCA_026779605.1 Mormyrus hasselquistii
GCCACACTCTTACCCTACACGCCGCTCTTCGCATCCCCCAGCGCCGCAGCCGCCCCCCCCCCCCCCCCCCCCCCCCTCCCCGGCCCCCGAGCCCCCACGGCAGCTCACCAGTCCCGAGGCGAAGAAGACGGCGATCAGCGCCAGGCATGCTGCCATGATGATGAGCAGCAAGAACACGATCAGCGGGTGCTGCTGGCTCAGACAGTAGTAGGACTCATACAGCCAGTCGGAGGGCTTCTGTCCCCCGGCGCTGCCTCCCGCGCCCTCCAGCAGGGAGCGCCGTCGCCACATGGTCTCCCGCCACGTGCGGCCCAAGCCGCGGCCCGCCCGCTCCTCCGTCAGGCACGCAGAGTCACCAGGTGCGGCGTACACGGCAGGCGGGACGACTCGCGCTGGTGACCGTGGCATTGTCCAGGCAACATGTTGGACTGGGGATGGAGTGAAGGAGTCAGTGAGAGAGAGAGAGAGAGAGAGAGAGAGAGTGCTGAGGGATTGTCGTGGGGGGGAACAACTGAGTGCTGACGGAGACAGAGAGAGAGAGAGAGAGGGGGAGAGAGAGAGAGAGAGAGAGAGAGAGAGAAAGTGTCTGGGATGCAGGCAGGGAGTGAGAGACTGGAGAAGACAGAGAAAGAGAGGGAGAATAACAAGACTGGTGGGCAGGCAGAGCGAAAGAGAGGGAGGGAGGGAGGGAGAGTAACAAGACTGGGGGGGCATGCAGAGAGAGAGAAAGGGTGTGAGTGAGCAAGTGAGAGAAAGTAAAAAGACTGGGGAAACAGGCAGAGAGTGAACGAGAAAGCGAGAGAGCAGGAGTAACACTTGGGGGGAGCATGGACTATTTACTATGATGACTATTTACTTATTAACTATGATGTTAATAAGTGCTGTTGACCGTCTGACCGTCATGTTGCTACACCAGTGGTGCCTGGCAAAGATGAAGAGGGGACTTGAGCCCAGTCTCCTCATCTCTCCACTCCTCTCCATTCTCTTCTCCTTCACCACTCTCCATTCCTCTCCTCTCCCCTTCTTTCTGTTCCTCTCCTATCCTTTATTCTCTACTCTTCTCCTTTCTGATCCCCTTTTCTCTCATCCCTGCTCCTTTCCCCTCCTCTCTCCTCCCATCCTCTTATCTCTACTCCTCTCCTCTCCCCCTATTCACCTCTTCTCTGCTCTTCTCTGCTTCCTTCCTTTCCCCTCCTCTCTCCTCCACTCCCCTCCTCTCTGTTCCTTTCCTTCTCACTCTCCTCTTCCCCTTCTCTTCTCTACCCTCCTCTTCTCCCGCCCCACAGGCTCTCCTGTACCCCACACCCACCCAGAGGAGTCTCTCAGGTCCATTAATTTCTTCTGGTCTTCCCCTCTGCCCCCCCCCACCCCACCCCCTGTCTGTCGCTGTCCCATGTTCTCCACATTTCTCTCAGCAGCCTCATCCTCCCTCCAGCCCCACCCCCCGTGAGAGTTGGCAGACATTGATGGTGTCATGAAGATGGTCACATGTTCAAAGCTGTGGCCTGAGCAGGGTCACTGCCCCCTAAGACAATATGGCCCATATTTCATCAGTAAGGCCGTGTTCAAATAGGACCTTACTGGGACTGAGGGATACTGATAATATGTGGAGGTAATTTTAATTAATGTAGGGATCATATAAAAATCCCCCAGGAGCCATGCAAAATTAATTATTTACAGGCTACTTCATTTTGTCCTTCTGGTCAACGTGAGGCACTACTGAGAGGTGTGACCAGCACGTCTCCTTTTAAAAAGCGCTGAGTATCTCCTCTGCTGTGTCATGGGGCAGCTTTGGTTAAGATTTAACGAGCTCCTCCCCACCGACCCAGAAGGACAGTAAAACAGGCTCCTGTTAGTGACTCATCCCTATGGCTCCCTCAGAAATTTCCCAGAAAATTCCCAGGGCTGGTTCATTTAGCACACGGTAATAACCGGACAGGCTGATAAAGTTATAAAGAGGAATTACAGAATCATTTATGAAGGCATGGATCTATTAATAACCCAGACAGCATTAAGTGAACATTAACATCAGGGTTATATGTAAACAATGGGAGCCTGCAAGATGAACGGGGTGTATTTAACATATTCCTGATGGTTTAATACGGAAGCCAAACAGTGATGAGGGTGAGCAGAGTGATCCGTCGCTCACAGCCGGAGAGGGTGGGGCCGCATCGTGCCAGTATATTAACGTGCCTCCGTCACGGACCGCCTTTCCCGTACACCAGCGTATAGATATTGTCTGGAGCGTTGCCATGGAGACCTGGAGCACTTGGGTCAGGCACGTGAACAGCATCCGGTGTTAAAAATAAACACTACGTTACCACAGATAGATGTGCCGGGAGCGTATCGGGAAATTAAGGGTAATTATGCTGTTATATTTTACTTACATAATTATCTATAGCTTTAATAACGCGATCAGCTAATCGCCGACGCATGCACGCCGTCTTAAAGTGAATCTTGATTTCCCAGTCATGTGACCAGACGTGTTGTAACGCGGATAGTCCTGGCCAGTTGGACAGTGCGGAGATGTTCTTCAAGGCTCCTTGTGCCTTCACCCAGATCCTTCATTCTTTTGTTAGGCTGTAATGAAACTAAATGAAAATGTCAGGGAACAGGAATATGGATATGTATGCTCCGCCACTTACAATGCCACATAGACGTGTTCTTAACCACTACCCCCCCTGCTGGCCTCTGGTTGGAATGCTCCTCTCCCTGGTAAAATAAGGCAGAGTAGATCAATTCAGTCGGCCGCTCACTAAGAAGTCACCAGAAGGGAGTTTACCGATGTTAACACTCGCGTGCATCACAGCAACCATCCACTCGAAACTGTACAGCCGATCAGGATTCCAGCGTCACTTCATAAGTCCTTATTGTGCTTTTCATGCTGCTTGTGCCGAACAAAAAGCCTTGATGAGCCCCTTAACGACCTCACAATCGACAGCCTATGGAAGGCAGAGCGACGGCTTGAGGCTGGGATCTGGACGCATGGTGTTGTTCCTGTGGCAACTGATCACTGGCCTGGCACCCACAGAGGCCCATTAATGAGGACCAGCCGACCTCGATTGGGATACGTAGCATATTAGCGCCATACAGGGGTCCAGCTGGGTCGGGCGGGGGGGCAGATTTGAAGGCTTTGTGCATTCAGCAATGTCTGCAGTGGGTTTTTTTTGAGGGAGCCTGGTGCCAATTTTCCATCAACTTTTGTTTAATAAAGGCCTTTCTGTCTGACTGTCACATCGCTACTCCAGTGCTGCCTGGCAAAGATGGCCTCTATCCAGAAAGCTGCCGCATTTGGCACTGGATCTGTACTTCCTGTCCCATCAGCAACGTCAGTCATTCAGGTCCTCAGAGAGACACCATCTGATATTAATTTGCTGCTTGCGGGCAACAGGGGGGAGGCATCACTGAAATCAATTACTTTGCTCCAAAAGCCACTGTATTGCTGTACTGGCGAAATTCAGATGAGAGAAGAGCTCTGATCCCTTAATCTGACTTTAATTGAGGAGATGTCAAACCTGGACGAGGGGGGGGGGGGGGAAGGCGCCGCCAGTGGCTCTAGAACTCAACCCAGTGGTGTGATTTAAAGTGTCTGGCAGAGGGTGCGAAAGTGGGTCATCGTAGCACTGAGAGACTGTCTGTCCACCAGTTTGACGAGGCCAAACGGAGCAGGGTCCCATAAGGTTGAAGAAGCAGCGAGCTTAGATTAAGGCCCCTGACAGAGCAAACGAACCGAGTCACCCTCTTTGTTCAGTGTCCCACATTCTCTCCGTATAAAAGAAATGGGAAAGAAAGAGATGAAGGACAGCAATAAATCACCACCAAGAAATGGGTCTGATTTGCTAATCCATGCAGCTGATTTCTTCGAATGATGTTTCTTTGTACCATCTTCGAAAAGAGGCACCATATTGCTAGAGAGCTGCACGTTCAACCTGGAAAGAAAACACAAAATGTCCTCATGGAATAAACAGTGAACCTGAACTCCTCGTATTAGATGTGTTTCTCGAGAGTTAATAGAGGAAAACATCACGCTACATTAATGAGTTTCAGAGACTCACAAAAAACACCAGCGAAATAAAGTTAGCATGAGCCTCTGCTGGTAGATTGGTGTCTGCATGGTGCGTAATCCCGCTAAGTTCGATCTTTTTTACGGTCAATGTTCTCCGGCCCTCATAACAGAAATGGATTTGCACAACATCATTTAATGTTCCCTTTGAAATGGGCTTCAATAGCTCCATGGCAACCAGCCAGGAGCCTGTCAATACCGCTCTATCGGCAAGTCTTAAAGAGAGTTTTAAAAAGCCACAAAAACGACCATGTGTGTGTCCCCCTCCCCCCCGACTCAGTGCCAGATTTGAACACACAGGTGGATGATTAGAGCCCAAAATTTGTGACAGGTGGCGAGATAGAAAATGACCCCTGAAAACCTCTGTCAATGGATCCATCCGGAAACCTTTGGTCTACCAATGCTGCTTGAAGTCCATTTGTGATGTCACTGAAGGGAGTCAACAGCCTAGGTGGGTGGGAGTTCCAGATCCAGGAAAACATATCTGTAAGGTTCTCAGAATGGGAAGCCTGTTCAGGGGCTTTATCTTATCTTATTTTCTTTTATCTTCTTCCACTGCATACAGGAACCAGGCCGTAGCCAAGCTCTACTGAGAAGGAACACTAGATACAACACCGTTCCAGCACGTTTCGGTTTTCCACTGCAGAAGGGTCAGCCTCGGCGAAGGCACTGCCAGGTTTGGAGAGCAACAGTGACGTAAAACCAAAGAGACGCTTATTTACTGTTCACCATTTATTTATTTGTGCATCGCCATTTATTGTGTGCTCTCTTCTGTGAGAATTGGCGCCTCATGTTAGCATCAAATGCTAGCAGAATTCGCTCAAGTAAATTTGCATTAAAAATACATTCCCTTTGCCGTTCCATAATACTTTCTTAAGTAGGAGCTAGAAATTTTAGCAACTGTAAATTTTCAAATCGCAATGTACTGGGAATGCATCACAATGTGTGATACTACTAATAAAGAATAATAAATAGAATATGCCCTATTTTCTTCGGACAATACATGCATATCGATGCAGAGCAGCGTGCATTTCGATCAATCAGATGTTGGTGATGCGACCAGCATGGGTCACGTGATGCACAATGGAAAAACCTGCCTCTTCGCGGTTCACCTCGGTTCTTGGTGCCAGTGGAAAAGGACCATTTGGGAGCTGGAGACCGAGCTGGCAGTTTGGGGCATTACAGGAACTGCCTCACATATCACGGCACAGCAGGCTGAGGGATGGTACCTGAGATATCGTAACCAGTCATTATAACCTAAAGCTTGGAGACTGAGAGCATGCTGTCAAACCCTTAATCAAGATACTTTCATTCATTTATTGATTTACTCATTCATTTGTCTGTCTGGTAGATAGATGATAATCTTATGAATTCATCCATTTGTATGTTATATATATATGAGCATTGAAGCAGCTGCATTAAAGAGCGGGGTATAGAAATATGAAACCATTTGCAGTGTTGACGCTGATGTTTATATAAAATAAAGAGCAATATGAGTGAGGAACAAATCCCACTCCCCATTTTTAAATCTTTAAACCTACGTTAGTCACAAAGATTCCCAGCCGTGAAAGTTAGCGGATTGAGGTTCTGGAGAGAAGAACCTGCTAAAAAACTATAAAATGTCAAATATGGCATTTGTGACAGCACTGTGATGAATGGGTGGCTGGGCAAAAAAAATAAGGTCCAATTGTCTTTCTGGGTTGTTAGGGCTTGTGAGAAAGATCTAGTAATTTAACATTTTTATGTTTTACACTGGCATATATCTACATGTATGCTTATAGCTGTTAACATTCAGGAGAGGGATGAGGGTTGTAGTGTCGAATCCAGACCGCAATTTTAAAGCCAGAATATTTTTTTTTTTGGTGGAATGAGATTAAACATAAGTGATTGTGCGTTTGAGGGTCTTAGAGGTTGATGATTCGCTTGATCTGAAAGAGCTGCTTCTTTGTGAGACAAGAGGCACTGCGGAGATGCCAAGTGCCTGGCAGGTTTAGGGAGATGAACCAGAATCGAGCCGAAAAAACCGGGAGTTAGAAGTGAAATTACACACTGCTTGCATTCTCTCGGCCCACGCACCATGAACTGTGGGGTCGATGGCTTAGTCACAGCCAAGCGTATAAATAGGCGTGAGTTTAATTTACTGTGGTCTTGATATGATAGCTATTCCAGATAATTTCTTTATATTAAGTGGAATAAATAACCTCCTGTTGTTACTACAGTGAGTATTCCCTTAGTGCAGGGGAGTCAATTGCCAATCCTGGGGGGTGGGGGCGAGTCCTGTGTAGCTTAGTTCTTTCTTAGTTCTTTCCCAGTTCCACCACAAATGATTCAGCTCAAGAGCTGTGTGTTAATTAGCACAAGGAGTTGAATCAGGTGTGTAAAATGAGGGGAAACCCAAAAATGTGCAGGGTTCCCCCCATGACTGGAGTTTGACACCCCTGCCTTAGTGAGATGCTGTGACGGGATATAAAATGCAACGTGCAACTTGGATTCAATAAGGAACGCGGAACCTTCTGATCACAAAGTCCTAACTGCTTCATGACATCGTCATCCAACATTCAGGAAGATGCCAAGCCTCTGACCGGTGGCCTTCTTCAGCACTGCTGGTGACGGAGTACATTTAAAAAGACAAGTGATGAGCTTTAAACATCACAGAGAAAAAACCTGGCCAGTTAATGGCATTGAGGTCATTAGAGGTGGCGAGAAGACAATTAGTCAATGACTTAATGGACTCTCATTGTATCAGTTAACCATTTGAAAATCAAAGCCTTTCCAGACCATTAAATACAGAAGTCTCACCTTTTCATGGGATTTCACTATATTTTTCTTTTTCATGACCACATTCAAACACTAAATAGTTTCTGCAGCTATTTTAATTATCAAATACTCTTGCAATTAAAATTCTCAGTGCTGCCCCAGAATGAAGTTCATTATATTTTAGTATCACCATATAATGAACTGACAGTCTTGCTATTTGCAGTTAATTAACTGATTAACTGAAAATACGTGAATATCTCAGTACTGGGTTTTAGCTGTTTTACCAAATGCTGTTTTTAATTATTTATACACAAAGCCCCTTCTAATTAAAAGTGTCTAACCAAGCTAATATGAGATTAACGCTGCCGTTTACTGATCATTGAGCCTCTTTGCTTTTTCAAACTGACAACTTCATTTCCTCATGTTTTGTTCTGTTGTTTGAAATAATATATTCCACCCGAGATGATTCGTTACCTCACTGCAATGCCAGTTTTTCCACAAAAATAAACCCTTCTGTTGCTTTATAAATAATGAAAAAGTACACTTTTCCCAAATCACTTTGGAGTTTGACTTTGACACCAACAGCACCATTAACTCTAAAGCGAGAAACACTCCAGCACACAAATGCAGTTTTTTTTTTTTTTCTTTTTTCAAAGCGCAGGTTGTGGACGTGGTAGAAGATGTGGATTTGCATTTTCCCGACCGGTGGTGAAGTCAGAGAGGCACGATCAGCTGAGGCTCATGCTGCCCTGTGTGTGGGAGGTAGGGATGGATAGAGCGATAGTCATTCCAGCAGTCCCTCTGTCGCGGGGGTGTGTTGCATAAACAAGCGGTAGGACTAGCCTGGGGCCGGTGGTATTAAATTAAAGAGCACCTTCTGGCAAAGGGTCACTGAACAGAACGTTCAGGACTGAAGGCTCCTCCAGTGGGGCATCAATCAGATCCAGGTGCAGATTCGGGTTTCATCTCTGCTATGGAGTCTTAGCCTTTGGTGATGCGGAGAGTTGGCGGGTGCTGACTGGTCCGCCCACTGTTTGGCAGGTCAGACGGCCAGGTTGCTCTGCAAACAGGACCCTCTCCAAACACGTTGTATCCCTCGATGGAGCACACAGCCTCTTGTGGCTGGGTGTACGTACATCAAGAGTGGGCAAATCTCTGGTTGCCATGGTGAAACAGGCAAAAACCTACAGGAAATGGGGTAAGAAGCAATCACTATAAACGTAAGTAAATGGAGTAGCAGTTTTATTGCCTTCCAGACTTTCTTCCTGGAAGATTTGCATAACCTTTGGAGACCCCAAACCTTGGCAGATTATGGTGATGTCAAAAGGAGAAAGAACAGGACCTGAGTACCATCACCTGAGGTAAAAATGTCAGCTAACCAGGTATATGCTGATCCGAGTACTGGAAGTCAGGGGATTTAATCTTGTGACCTTCTCCACACAGGTCCCGAACCTACAACATACCAGTAGGTAACTAAGGAGACATTAGCCAGAGTATATGTAATGGTTTAGTCATTTGCATATCCACCAAATTATATATTTAAAATCTCTTCTTTTTTTTTTTTTGCTGTGGGCATTTCAGGAAGTTTCAAGCACAAAGCATCATGTGTAAGAAATTCATATGCTATTTGTATCTTCAAATGGTTGCATGTACCTCAAAGGTTTAATAGAGAAAGAAAAAAAAACAAGCAATGAGAGGAAAGTTGTCCTCCATGCTTGTGGGCAGGATTTGACAGCGAGAGAAGAGTAGAGACGTCAGAGCCAGGAGCCATCAGACAAGAGGTGGGGACACTCTGTGGATCACCATGTTCTCTAATATCAGAAAATTTCACTGCTCCCAATGGAATAGTGCAGGCCAGATTTAGGCTTTTTCTGTCATAGCAGCACAGCAGAGAAGGTGTTTGTTTAAGAAGAAAAAAAAATATCTTGGCGATCAGGCATGAGGTGCCACATGGTACTGAGTCCATTTCTTTTCTGTCCTCAATATCAGCCCCTTAGGAACATTAGCTAACCATTGTTATGCCGATGGCATATTGCACCTCTTAATTGATACAGGACATAGAGATGCAGACATTAAGACCCAGTGCATGAAATGATTCTGCTTGGTTCATCGTAAGTTCAGCGTCATGGAGACTGCAGCCATTTACCTGTTGTGCACAGGGTCATTCTCGGCTCTTTCTACTCCAAAAGCAAGCGAGTGGTTTATAAACACAAACAGCTTTAGTTCATTGTCATATGTGCGTAACTTCTCTGGGGGTCATGGGCTGCAATGGGTAGGAACCACCCTAAGGCGACAATTTGAAGTATTTTTTGAAGCCAAAAGAAAAACAAGAGGGAATTAAAAACGATGGAACATCAATAATATGCTAATCAAAGTACGGGGCGCCAGCAGTAACACTTACTGATCAGGCTGGGGGCAGGAGTGCTGTTCGTAAAATACACTGATCAGGGTGGTAAATATCCTTAAATATAAACTTCTGGAAATTCTGTCTTCATGGGGCCCCTTGCAGCTGCCTACCTTTGCCTTATGGAAAGTCCATCCCTGATCGCAGGATGCAAAACGTATAGTAAGCTGTGAGGAGCTTTCTGAAGGCTTCAGGGAGAGCTTCTGAAGATCCAGACTGCTGCCTCCAGCCCATTGCAGAGGTCTCTCATCTAGATGATGGGTCACATGACCTTGGACAGTCAGTCTAAAAAATAATAACCTATGAAATTCTGTCACAATCGTGACTGCAAAATTAAGCATTTCTAGGTATATTGTTACTGGCGATTGCTACGGCATTGGCCTGTTTCCGTCATTTTTCCCTTAAATACTGACTAGAACACTTTTGCTTCTGAAAATGTATTGATCTAAACAGAATTTGACTATTTGAGCAACAGTGTTGGGAGTGGAGGGCTAAGAGAGCTGAAAATCGCCGACTGTTTCTGACAGACGGCAGCGACGGTAAATGGGCCATTTGTGATTTTATCTGCGGCTTGGGGCTGTGAAGGTCGCTGCTGTAGGGGGAGTGGAGGGGGGCTCATATTTAATTTCTGAATCTGTGTTGAGGCCAATGCATGGGGGGGGGGGGGGGGGCACACAGACCGCTTATTAACCAACAGTTTTTGCGAATAAATGAGAGAATTGTTTTAGTTACAACTTTTTCACATTTGGAAAGGTAATGAATTGTGACTGATACTCAACACCCATTGGCTGAATGCATCAGTACTTTTCCAGCGGGGGTTAGTTTAGATCAGGGCTATTCAAATCACGGTCCTCAAGGGCCGAGCACTGCTGTTTTTTCAGCTTTCCTTTACCGGAGATCCAGTTGTGAAGCCTCTGGCCAATTAGAGCCAGAAAGTATTAAGCTAACTACCTGGGGGACTTGAAAACAAGGCCTGGATTTGGAATCAAGGGCCAGATTTGAATGAGGGGGGGGGGGGGGTTAGATGTTTTTTTGAAGCCATAAACAGTGGGGAAGAGAAAAGTTACCGACGATTATATGGAAGGAAAGATTTTTTTTCTAAGAAGACACAACATGCTTCAGCTTAATAATCAGACGGAAGTCTCGAGTCTTGGTTGCAAAGCTGAGACATTTTTACTGGTCATCAAATAGCTAATAATTGGATAATACAATTCTTGTTTTTAAAGATTATATTATTTGTATAATTTACACCACACCCCCAATCGTGTGCGCATTTTTAGAAGTTCTTTCCCCACAGCATTAATAATGTTGTACTGTTGTTCATGGCAGATTTGGTAAATTTAGCGCCATTTCTTAATCAGAAGCTGAAATGGGTTTAACCAGTTTCACCTTCACCTTTCTTGGTCTCTATGGACAAAGTCCTGCCTGAATTTGAGTGAGCGACTCTTTGGATCTGTGAGTCAAGAGCGCCACCTGCTGGGGTACCATGGTGTTTTTCCTCAGAAAAAGCCATAGATTCACCCTATTCATACTAAAACAACAAATACAGCTTCAAAACACACCGTGGCAAGGATTATGTCCCACTGTCAATAAAGTTAGAGCAGCAGAGATGGGAATCAAGGTAACATGAAGTAGCTCGAACCAGTCCGACGACACCTGGAAATCCCTTCCATCCCAAATTCTGAATGTTGGTCTCTCCAAGGAAGAGGCACAAAGGGACCTCAAAGTTGCACCTCTACCACCTCAATCAACTGGTCCAGCAATCAACTGAGGCGGTTTTAGGGTCTCACCATCCGGCTCCCTAGAGGACTCCCCCAGGGCACGCACCATTGGTTGGGGGCCCTAGGGGCAGACCCAGCACACGCTGAAGGGGAGGATGCACCACGTAACCGGAATGACAGAACATAGAGTACACCTAGATGACCTAGATTCCATGGCCTCAGAAAGAGGTGATGGATCAGGGCTAGACATCACTGCCCACTCCCAGGAGGAGAAAGGGTTTGCTTGCAAATGGGTACAAAAAGATAAGTAGCTCTACAGCTGTAATTTAGTTTATTCCTGTATTATTTATCCATTGCGTTTCCTACAGAGCCCAAATTAAATACATTGCACATCTTGATTTATGGTTGACAGAAAATTAAGGCAGATAGGGAGGAGGCTGATGTAATTTCAATCTGCAGCATGGAGGGCTTTTTAATTGAACACCGGTCCACCTCTGCGGGATGCACTGCTCCCATGATGCACGTCTCCCTTAATGCTGACACAAGATACTCAGGAAGCAGCATGGGATGTTCCCGTGAAAGATCGTGATGAATGAATCCAGCCCTGGACGCTCACAGTTTAGTCTGAACAGATCAACCGGATCAGATGTCTACACAGAACGCTGCGGCGGTCCGAGGGGTACAAGTCTGTTAACTTCTGCGGAATTTCCTTTTGAAATTGAATAAAGGATTTAATTTCTGTTGGTGTTCTGTGATTGCTGCCAGAGGAATTGGATTATAATGATGGTGTGCAATTAACATAGGGCGCGCAGGAAGATTACATTTAAGATGCCAATATTTCTAAAAGTCTGGAACTTGAAGATTTCCACTAAATACCACAAAACCAAAAACAATAAATGACACGACCCACTAGATGTTCGTGACTGCTCAGGACATAGATGAACTTAGTCACATGATCATTTGTAATGTTTCCAGCAGGGTTCCCACAATTCTGGCAGAATAAATTTCCGTGACCGCTTTCACCACTGTGCGAATAGTGTTCGATTAAGAAAATTAATCCCAATATTCAAATAATTATACGTACCTTATGATTGGTAGAGGCAAACTGAATCAAAAACAGGAAACTGATCAATAAAATTCAAATACATGCAAAAAAAATAAATTACTGGAATAGTGAGCAAAAAAGCGGCGATCTCAAATACGCAAAATCTGCATGGAAACGGACGTTTACCAAGGTAGATAACTACTGACTTCTACTCGTACATTTCCATTGTGGAACGAAGAAGGAAACAAAAATGAACAAGGCTAGTTTCCAAAACTTTTATCCAAGAATTCCAAAACTTATCCAGGGCCTGGAAAAATAATTTCAAAATTCTAAAACTTTTCCAGGTTTTCCATGACCGCGGGTACCCAGTCCAGGCATACTAATCAACCTAGGATAATTTCGGGGGAATTGCAGGATTCCTAAAGGCCGGTAATGTCAACCTCTGTAAATCCACAACCAAAGGACATACAGCACGGTGCTGTGCACACAGCGATTCAGCGATCACATCAGCCAGACACCGGGAAAGTGTAGTGATTTTTAAAGATGTTTATTAAAAAATAAAAATAGAAAAAACTTTACATAAAAAATATTGATCAAAATAAGGAAAACATACAGTACTTTCCTTATTCGGCCACTGACGAGCCCTGCGACAGCTAGGGACATTTCGATTTCAATCTGCAGACTCTTCCTGACCCCTCCAGTGTGCTTCTAGCTTGCTGTTTCTGAAAGCTCGACAACAGGGGGAGGGGGGTCAAACTGAGCCAGCTTGCCCAACTCATCCCAAGCTGAACGCGTCCAGAACGCCCGATCCGAATCTGGTCAGGATACCGTTATGAATTCGTAACACAAGATGAATAGACGCTTTTAAAAAACCTTCTACAAAGGTTGCTGGTTTCTAAGACAAACTCCCATAATCAAGTTAGTGTCCGATTACCCGATGTGGCTCTTAACCCACCACCAGTTGACCGGCATCATGAGTCAGAGCATACGGAACGCAGTAGTGGCTTAGGGGGGCACCAAGAACGTTTAAAGGAGAACCACCAAGCTTCGTCGGCACCATGCAGGATGTACCTCAGGATGCACAAGTGTGCCTCACAGGATGGCACAGGCTTGGGGACGCCGTCAATGACATGGTGCCACAGCAGATGATTCGGGGTGAGGGGATGAACACACCCCCCCCAAACCCACACACTTGCATAGTAACACCTGTCAAGCTCTCACATGAATACAGGTCTGTTTGTATGAGAACATAATACTGCCATCAGGACATCGACATATATAGTCGAAGTTTGTGTTTGAAATGTGTTGCTCTTAACAGAACAAATGCATACAGATACATAGATTCCCGAACGGAATCAAAATAATGCCTCTTCACGAAAGTCTGTTTGAAACTGGGTGGCTGACGGCCTGTTTTTCCAAGGACGACCGACTGGAATCAATCAAACCGAAGGGGCTCAGCACAAGTCCACCCAGGGAACAAGGTGGCCCAGGACACTGCAGAACCCAGCAGTCTTCTGAACAGAAAGACTGATCGGACATCCATCACTGGCTCAAGTGAGACATCGAGCACAGAAACTACTACCAACCCACTGGTCTGCCTCAGTCAGGCCTAAGTTGCACTCGGAGCAGTTTCGCACTCGCCCAGCAGGGGGCAGGATACAGTCCAATGGATCGCAGACACTGAGGCCCCACATTAGTTCCTTTCCACTCCACAGTCCACAGACTCGACACCCAGAAATATAGATTATTTTAAAACAGACTTACAAAGAACACAAGGACCTGTAAACTTTCAATGGAAAGACAACAGGAAAAAAATATATAACTTAAACCAACAACTATTAAAATTAAATATTTGTTGGGAGTGATATTGCACAAAGTGTTTCGTCCATACTCTATAAATGGGGGCTGGTACCACCTCACGCCAGTCTGCTGAAAAGACAGGGTGGCTCACTCACCAAACCCCTTCCCCCCCTCCCCCCCCCGACTGGACTCAAACAGACCAAAAAGGCCTAAACCCGAAAAGCCCAGTATATATCCGAATGGGTTGTCAGAGGGCACCTTCCACCCGCCAACCAAGGGAGCATGCAAAGGTCAAGCTGCAGCTTCAGGACGGCGGCGGGGGCGGGGCTCTTCTATCTGCTCAGGCTGTCACGTGTCACCTTCCTCCGGCGGCACATGTTACGGGGAAATTGCAGGTTCCCTCGATTGGCCAGCAGGGGGGTGTGCACCGCCGGGGGGCTGTCCAGCGCCTTCTGGGGGTACCTCAATCCGTTGGAGCCCTGGGGAAAGGGGCAAAAAAATCAATAATCAGCTTTCCCAAGCATCGAACATAGAGCAGCTTTAGGAAAACATGCAGGGACATCGGTGCCTGTGCCGGCCAAGACGCAGGACCCAACAAGACGTTTAGGATCTCCCTGAGAGTCCGGTACAGACCTTGTGGTTTAGGTGGCAGTTTGGAAGAGATCCGGAACCAGGTGGCGCTCTGGGAGGGGGCATCTGTAAGAAAGGGGGCACCCCATCTATACAGACTGCCCTGGTAGGGAGAGAATGCGAGGCGAGGGTGCGGGGGAGATTCCCTCTGGCCTGTGGAAGGCAGACAGAGAGGGCAGAGAATTACCAGCCAGTCATGGCCTCTCAAACAAACGTGACACATACGCAAACACACAAAACGACAAACCTCTACAGATGACACTCAGACACCAGGTCTGTTTACCTGAGAGCCTGGGGGCATTATGGATGCCTTATTAAAGTTGGCCTTCCCATTGGCCATATGTAGTGTTGGGGGCATGGAGGCCAATGTCAGAGCTTGGAAACAGGAGGCGGGGTGGGTGGGGCCCATGCTGGGCGTGGAGTCCGAGTCCTGTCATGGAGACAAGGAAGGGCTACAGCCACCCGCATGTCGGAAAGCACACGCGAGCAGCAGACAGTGAGGAGCAGTCCTTACGATGTCACTTCCTGAGAGGGAGGAGACCGAAGAGGCAGAGGAGTGCTGCTGGGGGCTGGACAGTGACATGGGGGAGTCGGCGCTCTGTGGGGAGGCGGAGTCCCGCTGAGGTTCGTCCGTGGAGATGCCTGCCTGATCACAGGGGTCCTTCAGGGCAGGGCCGGCTGGGATACAAATGCACCAATCAGCTTTGGACCTGAATCCCAGAGTAACAGACTCTCCAGATGCAAAACTGCATGACCCATCTGGAATTAGGACGTCAGACTTATCTGGTGATCAATGACACAACAAATAATGATCTCCTGCCACCAAGTCCAGCAGTAAGCTCAGGAACTAAGGTGGGGGAGGGTTCATTTCATCAAGTATAATTAGCTGGCATCCATTCTGTTGTGGTTTAAGGTTAAGCCATGAATCAAAGAATGCTAAGAGCTGAGGCGTGGTATGAGCAGGCTTTGCCCATGCCGGGCTCAGCTCGACCCACTCACCAGTGCCGTCTACCCGAGCTGAGCGCTCACTGCCCCACTTCATGGAGATCCAGTCTCGGTAGTCCATCACCTCCTGGGTCACCTTGATGATGCGACCCAAAGTGCTGGGAACAGGGAGGAACAGGGGAGAGTCACACCAGCCCGTGACACGACGAGGCCACACAGGGGTCCTACTGGCACATGACCTACCTGTCACTATCCCTGTTGGGATACGAGCGGGCGAGGGGTGAGACGGCATGGCCCAGCACAATGTAGGCGTAGTCAAAGACCTGCTTCACTTGCATGGCACCATAGGAGCTCCTGCCCACGTCATTTCCTTTGGGGGAGGGGGGGGGGGGGAGCGGCAATAAAATGAAGACACTGGGAACAGGCAGTGGAAGCCCTTTCAGATCTCACAGTGCAGCGCGTCATTTAACAGGGATCGTCTGCCCCAGATGGCTTGGCTCTTTGGCTCAGTTGGCTTTCAGTAAATTCATACCAACTGGGAGCCAGTCCGTCACAAACAGGAATATGGCGATTCCCCAGAATGAGGACAGAAATGGGGAGCACTCCCAGACAGCAGCAGGGCGAGCCCACCAGGCACAGAACCAGGTTTGGCTTTCATTCAGACAGATCTTTGGCAGCGATTATGGAAAAGCCCCGGAAAGCCCATGGTGGGCCTGGTTCCGGGGTATACCTGGTAGGAGAGGATCCTCAATGCACAGCATGGACGGCCTGTAGCCGCCAATCATGGACCTCATGATCTCCTCCTTGGCGACGTAGGCCCCGCCGTTGCGGATGCGGATACCCGTTCGTAGGTAGTTGAAGTGCCTCCCGTAGAGTTCGAAGAACTCGATGAGGAGGATGCCCAGGTTCACGTTGGGGTTCCGGGCATCGATCCGTGGGTGTAGCTGGGAGGAGGGGGGGGGGGGCATAGATCCAGCATATGAGTTGCACTCAGACTGCAAATGGGATCCTAGTAAAATACTAACGTAACCCTAGGCCTTACCTGCAGAAAGCTGATGACCATTAAAATGAGGCTGTAGGAACTGATGCCGCCTGTGAAAACCTCATTGAGGTCCCGCTGGAGAAGAAACTGCTTCAGCACGAATATCAAGTAAGGCAGCACTGTGTACCTCTGGGGGGCGACAGAGAGCACAGTTCATGTGCGGTTTAGTGGGCGGTTTCCTAAAAGCAATGAAATATTCCAACCCTTGCTTGGGGAAACCAACGATGGGCATCCAAATTAGAGGCTCACAGCAGAGCTAAACACGCTCAGGGGGCGCCGTCTCACTGCCCAAACAGTCCCCAAGCTCAGCCTCACGCTCAAAACACAACAGAAACCCTAATTCTCCTTTTCCGCATGCTCTGAATCATTCATCTCACACTCAACAGAATGTTTGACGTCCTGCAACATTAAGCGCGCTAAGTGCAAAAAGCCAGCCAATCATTGAGGAGGATTACATTTAATTGCGACAGCTTATCTGTTCACTAAATATTCACGTTTCGGAGGATCTTAAAAACATATGCCAGGTTTGTATCTCTCGTGCACCCTACTGATTACACACAGGCCAAAGCAAACACAGTCCAACATCTCGCGGGGAGGAGGTACAGGTCGTGTTTACTTGGATGAGATGCAAGCCAAGCGACTTATTCAATCAATAGCTAAATAAATGAGCTCAGCTGCACAGAAAGAGGTGCGGCACGGTGCCCCCTCAGGTCCGGAGTAGGGAAATATAATGCTGTTCTTGCGAGGCGCTCACCTTCACATAGTCCTTAATAAACCAGGCGGCTTTGACACCCGTCTCCACGTTAAAGCTGATGTCCACCTTGACCTCGGTCTCTTGATCCGTCAGTTTAATTATTGGCACCTAAAAGGGGGGAGATGAGATTAGATTAGGTTTAGTAAGTGAAATCTTGGTCCAATGTGTGATTGAGCACCCAAAGGGGTGCATGGGGGCAACCCTTCCATTTAATTAACGCTAATTTAGCCACAGTACATTTACGTTTAATTTATTTCACAGATACTTTCATCCATAGAGACGTTCAATTGAGAAAGTAGGACCCAGTCCATGGAGGAACTGGAGGTTAACTGCCTTGCTCAGGGGCCCGGCGGTGACATCACTCTGTCAACTCTGGGATTTAAACCAGAAACATTCTGATCTCCAGCCAGAGAGCCCTAACTCACTGAGCCGCACATCATCCTCCAATAAAGGATACGGGCACCACTTTGATGATCTGAACCATCAACTGTCTGATTGCAGTTCTCAGCCTTTAACCACTGTGCAACCTCCTTGTAAAGGCCATCCAATAAATACCCAGAATTCATGTGGGAGGGCTACCCTGGGAGTGGAGCTCACCGTTGCTTTGTCGAGCACTTTAATGGAATAGGGCACGGCTACATTCCGCCGCCTCAGGGCCTGCTCCAGCTGTTGCAAAGGGGGACGCTCCCAGGTCCCAAAGACCACCAGGTCGATGTCACTGATGACAAGGGGAGAAGGCATATCACACACAGTACAAGATTTGTCATTATGTCACCACCCCCCCCATGAACCGTAAACGGGGCAGCTCTTAATTACCTTGTCGGAAGATAAAGACCCGTACTGAAGCTCCCAAATATCTGGACCTGAAAAAAGTATATGGTTACCTCAGCAACAGTGGTGGATAGTCCAGGTCCAGAAAGCAAAAAATCCAGGCAAAGATACTGATATAACCAACCAGTTAAGTACAGAGTGTCAGTTACAGGGTATTTGACTGGTTGGCTGAAACCTTGCTCTGGATTTTTACCTTCTGGACCTGAATTATCCACCTCTGCTCAGCACAAACCGTTAATACTCGCTCTGTTAACACAAGCCGACAGACACCCCCCCCCCAGTAGTAGGCCAAAATACACATCACACATTTTTATATCCTTGGGTTGGCTCACTTTGTCCACATTGATGTTCCTACACCACGTTCCATCTGGTTCCTTCCAAAGTCATACAACCAGAGATGACCACTGGTTTTGTCTGATATTTTCAGACCACAACCATACCTGGGCGGTTATGATAAAGTTACAAAATGTAACTTATGTAAATCAGTAACGGCGCAGCAGCCAGTGGTCTGATGGTGAACAAGTTAGCAAATAAAAGAGCAAGTGCAAAGTGGGGGCTTACATCTGCAGTGGGCCACAGCTCCTTAATGACCGCCTCGATCCTGCTGACCACCTCTTTGCGCATGGCTGCCTCTTCTGGGCGTGGGGACATGAAATGGTAGAAGTCCACAATCTCCTCATGAAGTCTGGAAGGAGCAGAACAGGTGGGTGGTCACACCACCATCTGTCTAGATGAGGTCTTAAGTAAACATTCATTCACTGAAACTACCATCTCACATGACTTACAGCATCAAATCACACCAAGAGTAACACAGGGGTCTCCAACTCCGGTCCTGGAGGGCTACTATCCAGTAGGTTTTCTATCCTACTTGGCTTCCGATGAGCCACACTAGATCTCCGGTAAATACCATGAGCAGGTGTGGCTTATCAGAAACCAGGTAGGATAGAAAACCTACTGGATAGTAGGTCTCCAGGACCGAAGTTGGACACCCCAGTTGTAACAGATGACAACAAATTAAAATTTAACAGAGGTCATCTTAAAAAGTTTTCACTATAGTATCACTACAAGGAGAGAGTACATGGGTTGGCAAAGTGAAACTGAGTGATGATTTCTGCACCATCTTATTCTCATAACAACCCAAACTTAAAATATTAAGACCCTCCAAATTTAGGAAAAAGCAGCTTCTGGGACATAGTACAGAACCTAATCCAGGTCTGGGTCTGCTCCTTTATTGTTACATGAACAATAGTGCCTCTTTGATTACTTCACATAGTCGATGACGTCGACATCAGTATTTTACATCAACACCTTCGCTTTTAAAAAAATACTTTAATGAAATTATCTTTTTGAGTTCAAAAAAGCTTGATTTCATTACAGCAAATGTTTTTTTCTTAAATATTACCGCATAGTTATGGGAGTAATTCAAATAAAAGAAAAAGATGGTTTGTACACTGTGCAAAGTTCGATGGCAATACTACAGCAGCAGCAGTATTAAAAGATGTTGTGGCTAATGAGCAGCTTCAATACTTATCGCTTCCATGACTTACTAAAACAATAGCATGCTGCGCTAACCGAATTTAATAAACATAAGTATACACCGAATATACACAGATTACTACCTTTTTGGCATCGCGATATGCACCTCATTAATATTTTAGGCATACTACTAATCTACTTATAGAATTGTGGGCAAAAATAATGTCTGGATTTCCTGGAGGAAAATTAATTAAGGTTAAATTACCAATCGGTGAAACAGTCAATAAATGAATTCATAGAAAAATTAGTCGTTAGTGACAGCCCTACATGAAAGAGCTTCTCTGGGGCAGATTTTGCGAAAAGTACCATTTTAGCCATTTCCCAATCTGAATCTCTGTAGAATTATAAACATGTACATTCCCGTATCCTGGATGTTCACATTTGGAAGGTTTAGCTGACTTCCAGTGTCCAGGGGATGACCTGTGAACTTTGAGAACACACGAAACGGTTTACCCTGTAATAAATTTAACATTCAAACAATCTGAAAGACTGGTGCATTCCTGAAGCTGGAGGAAATCCCTGCAGAGATGCTTCCTGGGCAGATCTAACCAACCTACACAATCATGCCACAATTCTGGAGAATCCGAGATACGAGATACAAGATTTTTATTTGCCATTTGTGCATAAAACCAACATTGCAGGCACATTGGAATTTTTGTGCGGAGCTCTCTCAGAGTCAAGTAAATAGAATACTTATTAACAGAAGAAAAGATAGTAATATCTACAAAGGAAAGAAATTTAAATACAAGTACTAATCAAGAACGAACTATAATAGAAATTTTTAACTACAAGTACGTACTGTAAATTACTTCATAGCTGCATAGAAGGCCGATGTTGCACAGTTATAATATTGCACAGTTATAATATTGCACATTTAGAATATTGCGCATCTTATCCTGTTGCACAGTTAGGATATTGCACATTCATCCTATGTCACAGATAATGACTTTAATAGCACATGATCCATGAAATGAGGTAGTGGAGGGTTATTATTTTACATGCTCATTTGTTTAGTTGTGCCATCAGTCTGACTGTGGCGGGGAAAGTCTGCAACCGACTGCAACTCCACCATTATAATGCATCCATTATCCGACTGGTACATGGTTCTCGGTGACTTCCAGAATATCAACAACCTTAATTACCAAAAAGCACACAAAAAAACATTATAATATCTAAATGAAAAGGCTAGCAGCTGAAATCACCAAATCCAGTACAAGCACACAAGTTGCACAGCCTAAGAGAGAATCCAGACTGAAAGCCAAAACATTAACATAATGTTTCATGTGCAATGCAATCATGCAGTATTCACAAGGGGCCTGCATTCCTGCAATGGGGATGGCATGACATGACAGTCACGCATTTATAAATTCCTATTCAGATGCAGTTTGAGTGTGCTGTGCAGATCTGTATGAGACCACACGGCATTCACATAACTAACAGAAAGGTTGCTCCTTGGAGAATAAACACTACTCAGCTCAATCATCTGATACCTAAAAAACCAAGGAACAGGCATGTCACTGCCACACTACTCAAGCATGCTGGAAGTGGCACCAATAAAATAGAATAATATATACGCAGATTAAAATCTGACGATCTTTAGAGGTCATCACCAGCTCAAGCAAGTCATGCAGGGAGCGGAGGAGGAAAAAGAATTACCAGAAACCAGTGGGGGTAAAATTTGGGCTACAGCTTGCTGCCATGATAGCCATTAGTCTTCAGAGTCAAAACCTTACCACCTGCCCCTCTAGGCCTCAGGAGAAAGGCAGATGTTAGGCCACACAGTAGCATGTCAGTCGGGACTCCGCCGACCATACACACCCACCCTTCTATGCATTTTCCTTGATTCTTTTTTTTTGTGCACATTTTAAGAACAGTGCCATCAGAAATAACCGACCAGCCATGTGGCTAAGCAAACTGAAAGTCCTTCTCTTATAAGAACTAAATACCAAAGAGATCACAGATCCACACCTGGAGTCAATCAAAATAACCCCATAAACAAACATAACATTATGCAGAACGGCTGCCCCACCCAGACACACATTCTTCTGCTCTCTGCAATAGTAACACTGATTTCAGGAATGATGCCAGTTATCCCCCTCAAATAAAAAAAAATGCCCCGCTGGGGAATAGTGATGTGCATTTATCACAATACCGTGAGCTAGTGAGAAGCACTATCCAGAGGCGCTCATCGAGAATTAAAGGTCGGTATAAATGCATAAGAAGGTAGCCCTGGGGGTCCAGCCCCGGTCGCCCCGGAGAACCAACGTCCGCTCACCCATTGACCCCCGGGCTGTATTTCCTCCTTTTCCAGGGGGTACCGGAGCCCACACAGCCGCCGTCGCTCCAGGCGGACAGCAGGTAGTTGATGCCGTAGGTGCTGGCCCGGTTGTCGCTTTTCCTCCGGCCCGGATGGTGCTGGTATCGTCGATGATTCACGTTGGCGGCAGGGTGCGGGCGGCGGAGAGCGCACGAGTCTTCGGCGAACGGGTCGACCAGGGTGCCGCTGCCGCTACGCTCCGAAGACGGACTCTCCGCGCCGGACTCCGCCGAAGACGAAGACGACACTGAACCAGCCTTGGGCAGCCTTCTGCCCGGCCCGGAGCACGCCTTGGCGGCGTGGGGCGAGGCGGCCGTGGGATGGCCGGCGGAACCGGAGTCCAGCGCAGGAGAGTTGACGCACAGGCGTTGATGGTGATAGTTATGGTAATGGTGGTGCAGGTGGAGTTGGTGGTGGTGCTGCGGGAGGTGGCGGCTGGAAAGCACCCGGGCGTCCTGGGAGGAGTTCTCCCATGCCTGCATCCACAAGGCGGTCGCGGGTCCCTTCTGTTCGGGCTGAATCCAGGCGACCCTCGGATCCATTCAGCTGGTCTGCAGTCTGCTTGTTTTGTTTAAAAATGCGTGCGTTTGACCCGGATTAAAATATATATATTAGAATTTAATAAATAAACTTAAGTGCTTAAAAACCCGCACCGTAGTCCGGGAAGGGGGCGGGGGACACGACTGGTTACTCACTCCTCATAAGCGCTAGCATCTCGCTAGCCAGCTAGCTAAAACTGATCAACGGTTCCAGATTCAATATGGCGGAAGCGCTCGTGCGCATCACGCATGCGCATTATTTTTTAAACCATTGCCTAGACACGCCCCTCTCTATTTAAATGCAGAAGACGGTGCAGCCCCTCATTGGTTACTGCAACTGAAGCGTGTCTGTATTAATAAACGGCAGGAATTTGTGTCAAACCATGCGCGAATGTGCTAGGAGTGATCTTAGCCTTTAAGCATCCATGCAAGGGAGTTGTCATTTAAAGAGACACGACCGCCTCCCAAAGGCTTTTGGTAAATTTTAATTTAAGATTTGACAATGGTTTGACATAGATAAATGCTGAACTTCTATGTATGAATAACATGCACAGCTTGAATTTTCAATATCCCAGGAAAAGGCTAGGAGGGCAATGTGCAATGCAATCGCTTGCTCAAATGCCTGACAAATTAAGTTTGTCGAGTGGACTCCAACTGGGCAGGCAATACGCGGCCATGTTTTGATAAAGCGCTCTGACCTGAATTAAAGAGCACAGACACACTGCGAATTAATTTACTTTTTCTGTTTGTCGTTTTGAAGGTAATTGAAATGCACGCTGGGAATTGTATAAAACTATATGGGCCGGGAATCACAAGCGGGAGACCTGGGAACAAGTGCTACTTAAACTGTAATTAAAACAGATAGATTTAAGATCCCAAATCAATTATCCCGCCCTCCCAAATAACTCATCATAAATCCACCCACACGCCTTCTAAGGGCCTATTCAGTACAGGGTGTTCAGGGATAGATTATTTCCTGAATTTTATAGAACCTGATAATAGTTTTATTCCACAAGTAAGTATGGACTACATGTCAGATGGTGATAATCCAATATTCACTTTTCATATTTACATTTTTAAGTAGCCTATTCTGTGGTCGCAGACACAAACTTATAACTCCCCTTTAACAAATGTCGGCTAAAATTCTGCTTTTTGGTAAGACTATTGAAAAACTTTCATATGTATTTTTTTTCATACCATTCATAAACCAGGCCTATACTAAGTCACTGCATACTGTATAATTGATATATAACAATATATATATATAAAAACATGCATTATGACAATCAAGTGTAAACGAAGCTCATATTTTGCACTGAACTAGCAGCGCTGATCGATGAGATCATACCGCGATGCCAGCCGGAAAGGAGCGAATGGGAGTTGCCCAGACAAATACTGCGAATGAGGAAGTTACCGGAGCCTCACGTCTCCTCACTGCCCCGCACGTGATTTAATGCCATTTACGCACCCATGTCCTTGAGTGTGAGGGCAGATTTGGTTTATTGCCTCTTGCAAGCTGGGTTGGAAGCATCGTACACCCATGTGCCCCCCTCCTCCACACCAGGGGAGACTCTCCTTCTCTGCAACATGAATTTCGCATTTCTTGGGAGATCCTGATAATATAAAAATCCAAACCCGATTCACCCCTTTCATCTAAGATTTATAACTTTAAAAAAGCGTTTAAGAAACGCTGATGCCATAACCTCTCCGTAAGAAATGTGAATTTACCTTTTTTAAGGTGAAAGGCTTCTTTTTAAAAACATTTGATAATGACGTTTTGAGAAATTCCCAGAGAAACATTTATTTCTTGTATTTTAAATATTAAATAATGCAAACAGCATGTGATACACAAACTGAAATTGTACACCGTTTAAGTAACGGTATTCACATGTACAAAAGGGCTTAGAGGGCATGTAATTTAGTTACTGTAAGCAACCAAATTATATGAACTGACCAAAATCGATTATTATGAATTATCAAAGTTGGTAAACATTACAGGTATATAGATTGTCCATAATAAAGGAAATAAAGTAAGGAAGGAAATAAAGTAAGAACTCATAGGAGCACATACTCAAATCAATATCACGATTAATCAAACATTTTATCTGAATTACGATCAATGAACGTTTTTTTGCCCTCATATTTTATTGACAAGGTCTGTATTGTTATTATGCTATTAAAGCTGGGATTTTTTTTCTAATGACTGTAAATGTGTATAATTTTAAAATAATTGAAGGAAACATCTTTTGAACAACTGAAATCCAAAACACAAATTGCTTGTAATGAAAACTGCATATGAAAACGGCCACATTTTAGTTTTAATGAAAATGCAAGTTCCATAAAATAAAGTAGAAAATAAATAGTTTGCATTTTGTGCAAATAAAACAGTTTATAGTGATCAAGTCTGTCAGTGAAATTGATCACTATAAGCAGATCATTATAACTCTTTTTTTTTTCTTTTCTTTCTTTATGTTTCTGGCAGACTACCATTAGGGATGCCACTAACGACTCTTTTTCTATTGATTAATCTACAGACTACTGTATTGGTTGGTCGATTAATGTAAATTATAAATGTTTCTCCAGAAATCAACTTGACCATTTTATTTAATTTTGACGATAAGAAACTGTACACCATTACAGCAACTAATCTACCTAGATAACTAATGATAAAAAGCACTGACAATCAAAACATAATACACAAATGAAAAATCACACATACCAAAGCAATAAACATGAAACACATGACAATCCTATAAGCCAGGGTTATTCAAATCACGGTCCTCAAGGTCCAAGCACTGCTGGTTTATCAGTCTTCCTTTACCTGTCAGTCAGGTGTGAAGCCTTTGACCAATCAGAATCCGTAATTATTAAACTAACTACCTGGGAGAACTGAAAACAAGACCTGGATTTAGAATCGAGGTCCAGATATGGAGAACCCTGCTATAAGCAGACACACGTGCACCATCTTCAAGACTTGCCATAATTTCCATTTTAAGTTCTACGGATACTCTCAATACATTACTCTTTGGTTAGCTGCTATCACTGCTTACTTTTTTAGGGCCCATGATTACTGTATCCCTAAATGTACCCTAAAACACACAGAAATTTACACCGATTACAGGAACACCAGTTTTGCATGTCAAACTCAGTCTAGAGGTACTGTGACACTGGGAGCAATTCATAGGCATCAGTATCCCAGTAGGTCCAAGACCCATTTATATAGGGTGATTCTAGGACTGGGGCAGGGAAATACAGCACAATTCTGTAGGCCTACATAAACTACAGCGTATTGTAGTTTCACTACTGCATCTCTTTGTCTCGTCTTTGACAGTTCATGATAAACTAGGTAGCTTGTCAGAAGCAGAAGGTTTACCACAAGGCAAAGTAGGCAAGTAAAGAAAAGAATTACCATAATGTTTGTTTTTTCCATATGTTATATATAAATACCCAAAATGAACACTGTAAGCACATTACTTGATTAATATAGGTGAATTAAACAGTACTTGTACAGGAATGATTCTGTCCCAAGGTTTTTGATCCATAAAAGCGGTTTCTACTGTACTTTAAATATTGCTAGCTTTAAAATCGATTGGTGGTATTACCTCTGGTAGCTGAAACTTTTTTTTTGCAGTGCTTACATTTGACACCTTTTTGTTTGGTGTCATCTTCACTAAAGTCACAATGTATCCAAAGAATGGACACAGCATTTTTCTTTGATACAAGCTGCTCGAGTTACTCAGTTGGATCATCTCTCCTCCATGCTGCTTCCATGTTGCATACTGGACAGGGCGGAGTCATGTGACACCACATGAAGTAACATGTTTTTCAGGTAACAGTACATGAACACACAGTGGGGAAATTTGACAGATTATTTGAAGTATCAACAGATTTAAAATAAATAAATAAATAACAAAATAACTGACATGGTCAATTATGCTGATTAGAGATTCTGAATGTCTGTTTTGATTAATTTTCGATTGATTGTCCAGCGGCACCCAGGGCTGTATCACATTTATATACCCATATCTTACTTTATACCTCAGTACAAGAAAGGCACTAAAGCTTTTCTGCTTTTTGGGTAATCTTCAAATTTTTCCAAGTACCATCTGGAAAGAAGAGGAAACAGTCCATTAACCTGCATGGGGTCCACACACTTACATACAGTTTAGATAAACGTCACCAAATTTTCATGTTTTAACAGTGTTGTCAGAAATCACACACATTGCTCATGCCAACAGCACATACACCCAGGGATAATCCGGAAACTCCAGTTCACCTCAGCATGATTTTGGGATGCGGGTGAAAATGGACAACCCACAAGTAAACCCCACAACGACACGGGGGGAACGCACCACACATGGAGCCAAGATGGGGTGTACCTGGAAATTCTGGGCCCTCTAATAAAATGTCACCTTGGGCCCCCCCACCAAATTTTACGTGTAATTTTACATGTTCAAGAACCCCTGTAAAATATGTGTGCCCCTCCGACGATCCTTCAGAGGTATAAGTCAATGTGCTGCCTGATGATTATTAAGTAATTCAAATGCATACAGTATAAGGCAGAATCCGCAAATGAGCCTGGAGCAGACTGCACACAGATATCGCTTTTAGTTCTTGGCCGGTGAGCCACCCTTACCTGTGATGGGCTGTGGCCCGGCTGGACAGCACCACAAGCGTGAAGACGGCGAACGACGCACTGTGAACGGAGCAGCCAGCGCAGGCAAACCCCGCCCACTCCACGATCTCACCCAGGAAGTTGGCCCCCGACACATACTCAAAGAAGCCTCCTGCAGGACAGACGAACCTCGGTCACCCCCCCCTCCCGTAAAGGCCTCTGTGGGGCTACTACATACAGGCTGGCTTGTAGGTCACGCATAATTAAAGTTGCCTGTCATTTTTATCTCATATTTTATATTGGTATTGTACTACATTGTTTGGGATAAGCTGCCCTGTTTCATTGTTCTGTGCTATGACAATAAAGATTTTTAACTAGACCTGACTGGAAATGAGCTTCAGGTCTTGAGAATAATTAAAAGAAGGCATTGGATGGTAATTAAAATGCTGTTTAAAGTTCCTCCGGACCCCAACCTCATGAGCACATCAGATGTTTGCAAGGGGACGGTGAAGGATACAGTGGATATCAAAGATTCTTTTTTTTTTTATAAAAAAAAAAAACAAAATGAGTTAAACAGCATCAGCTCACATCGGGGTGTGAGTTTTCAGACGTTACCAGTTGGGATCTTGTAGCCTGTCTCCCCAGGTTTCCGGAGATTCCTGAGGATGTTATCCGAATGTAGGTTTATCAGAAACCCCACCAGCCACACTATGGATCCTGAAAACGGAGTTCTTAATAAAATGCATGGACATGCAAATGGTCCAAACATCTAAACAAATGATGCGTAAACCATTCTGCTATTACAGGGGTCTTGTGGGACTGTATGACTGAACACAGCCACCCACATTTAGATGCTAATCAGTTGTTTCAATATGAAGCTCAGTGACCTGCACAGACCTACGTACCTGAGACAAAAGCAGGATGTGTAACCCAGCCTGCCGGGTAATCTGCATAGTGGCTGAGATATCTACCTTGGAGATACCCGTTGTACATGCAGAAAACAAAGGCGAGTAGGAAGGATATGAAGGGGGTCCCTTTCCCTCCTTGGATTAAAAATGGGTAAATGAGACACCTGCAGAGTCAAGACAGCGTTACCCTGCACATCTTTCCTGAGGGTCCTATTTTAAAAGAGAATTGTCAGCAGGAATTAAGTTACCTGTAACTATGAGTCCTTATAAAAACAAATCACCTTATTTTTACTAGTACTGCAACTTGAATTCTTTATGAAAAACCATCAGCTTAACTTTTATGTTTATTCTCACCTTTGTATGTAGTGGCAGAAGTACATGACAAGCAGCAAACGGTTGGGTAGATGGCCCAGTTTGGAGGCGGACGTGCCGAGCAACAGGCAGAGAGGGATCAGGAGCGCAGGCAGCTCCTGAACAAACCACGCCAACCTGGCACCCACGGGAAAGCCATATTTTCTGCTAGCGTACCTGCCGTAGGGTACGTCTTCGAAAAGCAGAGTGAAAAAAGTTACGGTCGCCATGAGAAGCATCGCGTAGGACATCAGGTCGAGGAGGCGCATCTCCTCGGCTTCTGAGATAAGCAGACCGTGCAGTAGGTGCATCATGTCACTCGCAGGCTGACTAGTGAAGTAAAGCAAATGCAAGTTAAGCTTTGGACAACGTACGATGCGTGTCAGTTATCAGATTTCATGAAGATGTAAAGGAGGCGGAGAGCGGCAATAAAAACACAAAACTGCTGTATTTATTCGACAAGCATAAGTAAATAAATTCCGACAAATATGGACTTCCGACTCTCGCCGAGACTTGAGACGAAACGGCCAGCAGATCCCCACAAGATCCAACCGTTGGCCAACCGAAATTTCTTGGTTTGTAATTTATTCAGGATTAGGCGTGGCAAGTATGATAATAAGCAGAAGTGTTAAAAATATCTGTGCAACCAAGATTTCAAAACACTGACGTGCAACACACATTATATCAAAACAACTTTAATTTACGTTCGTTCAAAACAAATTATAAATGCGTTTTAGATGTCTACACAAATGCCTGATTGGACGAAAAAAGATTAATAACGTTAGTGAACTGGTGAGAAGCTTTACATGTTTTAAAAGACATAAAAACGTTTAACTATAAACGGTGCAACCGTCGTGTGGACCTCTGGATTACAATTTGTTTCAGGCAGCACGATAGTAACCCCGAGGGCTTTGAGCGAAGGACCCAGTAGTGTGAGTGTTCTGCACATGAGTTGTGGCTACTCTGGCTGGTCGTGGTAACGGTGTATGAAACTGGTAGGGAAACTAACATCCTTAGCTAGAGTACTGAACATAAAACGACGTAGTCTTTTTGGCCAGGCAGTGCTCTCTGCGGTAGAGATGGGGAGAAGAAATAGAAACCGACAGAAAAACCAACAGGACAGAGACGGGAAAAGTGGTGGAAAAGACAGAGACAGTGCTGTGAGTTTGCGACGTGATGTTTTAAATCCACAAAGCTTAGCCTAGACATCCTATCAGTGTATTTACATTTCTGTAGAGGGTTCATTTTAACTACGTTTATTAATTAAAGACATATTCAATATTTGTTTAAGACTCGTACATTTTCGGAAAGTAACATTACAAGATTGATATGTAGTTAAAATGCCCCGCTGACTTTTCTAATTAAGCAGCTGCCACACCGACCACCGAATTAGAGTTATACTAGTTCTGTTACTATCATGATGCAGTTCATGGTTAGGTAATGTCATTCAACAGTGAAGTCGAGCCGTCTTTTAAAGTACGGCTGCAGAATAGCTTCATAGCGTTGTAGTTTGGTCACCTAGTAGCATGGAAGTGCTCTTACACATACTGTCCTGAGATGAGTTTGTGTTACCTTTGCTTAGGCCTGGGGTGCTGGCTACTCAGAGATCATCAAGGAGAACAAACTCTTTGAACACTACTACCAAGAGCAGAAGATCGTCCCCGAGGGAGAGTTCCAGCAGTTCATGGACACGATGCGGGAGCCCCTCCCAGCGACTATAAGAATAACAGGTTATAAAAGGTAAATCGTTTGCATTGAATTATATTAAGATGCGTTTTCCGCCTTTGTGTTGGTGACAGGATATTAACCAAATATTGCAGGCTTTTTTTTTTGGTGGGCATTGCTTGACTTAACCTGGATCTGTTGGCTTATTGTGTAAACTGACAACACTCCAGCTAAACATTGATGATCACCGATTTGGACACTCCTGCCTGTGCCAAGCTAGCGGCGATTATCTCTTAGATAGGGGTGCCTGATACATAGTTAGTGAGTTAACGATGCTTTTTGTGTGGAAACTGGAGCAGATGATTTATGGTGCGCCTTTAATATCTAACACAAACCCTGTGTCTTTTTCTTTTTAAGTCATGCTAAGGAAATCCTCCATTGCTTAAAGGAAAAGTACTTCAAAGAGATCCAGGACCTTGAAATTGATGGGCAGAGAATCGAAGCCCCTCAGCCTCTAAGCTGGTGAGAGAGCAAATGCAAGCCCCCTTAGCGGTGTAGGCGTTTGGGGCCTGTGGCAGAGATGTGACCTCATTTTCTCATCCAGGTACCCGGATGAGCTGGCATGGCACACCAACATGAGCAGGAAGATCATCCGCAAGTCACCCCTTCTAGAAAAATTCCACCAGTTCCTGGTTAGCGAAACGGAATCAGTAAGTATCTAATAGAGGGGTAACAGTACACAAAAATCAAAAGGAATGAAACATAATTTGCTTCTTTTTTTCTTTATTAAACAGTGATTTACTGAACAAAGTACGACTCTTTCTTAAATGAAAAGTCTCTGTTAATAGTGCTGCAACCTACTGATTAAAAACTCAAATTTATTTAAAGGTAAATCAAAATAAATATTCTCAAGTTAAGAATAATAAATATCCATGAAGATGCACATTTAGAAAATCAACTGTACCTGATCTGTACTGTGTTCACATTAGCAGATTTCAGCTTCATATTGTGTGCAACACAAACATTTTCTCAGAAAAATACAAAGCATAGCAAAATTAATACTTGCGCTGTAATTGTATTCACATTAACATTAAGCCATTTACCTGTCTGATCAGTTTACAGATGCTATGGCAAATATCAGAATTCGCATGTCAGACAATGTTGATTTCTCACACACTGAGCTGAATACACACCTGTGCATGGTGATGAGTGATATTTAATGTCCTTCCCCAGGGAAATATCAGCCGGCAGGAAGCTGTCAGCATGATTCCCCCCCTGCTCCTGAAAATCGAGCCCCACCATAAGGTACCTCACCGCAGGTTGTGTTCACGCCGCCGGTTGGTTTTTGGACTCTTTCTTTGCTGTGACCAAAATTAGAAAATCAGGGGGGAGTAGCTTCTGAGGCCTGGGCTGCAGCAGATTTTAGGATGCTTGGTAATTAGCGCCACGCTGGTAGCTGAAATGCCCCCCAACTTCAATCAGAATCTGGGTAACCGCTGTGAAAAGCAGTTAATTCTGGGATCATGTCCACTCTGTGAGGCCCTGGGACGACGCAGGCTAACGAGTTACCTTGTGATATCGCACAGATCCTGGACATGTGTGCTGCCCCAGGCTCTAAGACCGCACAGCTCATCGAGATGCTGCATTCCGACATGAACGTCCCGTTTCCCGGTAATGCAGCCTGATGCCGGCGTGCTCAAAGGCGCCTCTCTGTGGAAGTACAAGAGGATAGTTCAGGTCCAGAAAATAAAAATCCAGACCAAGGTTTTGTTTCAACCAACCGGTTGTATATAAACAATCAGTCACTGAGTACTCAACTGGTTGGTTGGTTGAAACAAAACCTTGGTCTGGATTTTAAATTTCTGGACCTGAACTACCCACCTCTGTGTGAAGGGTTTCTGCGTTTTGCGTCTGCACCCGGTCATCACCGTGTCTTCTCTTGGCCCCGCAGAGGGATTTGTCATTGCCAATGACGTGGACAACAAACGCTGTTACCTGCTGGTGCACCAGGCCAAGAGGCTAAACAGCCCCTGCGTCATGGTGATCAACCACGACGCCTCCAGCATCCCCCGTTTCCAGGTGGACAGCGACGGCAGGAAGGACGTCTTGTTCTATGATCGCATCCTCTGCGACGTCCCGTGCAGGTGAACAGCCGACCCATTTGACCTGTGTTTGTTCTGGGAATATGCTGGCTTTTGCTGGGCATCAGCTCTGTGGCCTGAGTCTGTAAACGGTGGACACACTCCTCTTTACGACTGACTGCCCCACAGCTTCTTCCATGCTTCTCCCATGTATAATTATTTTTGTGAATATTAAATGTTTGTTTTCACCTGCAGTGGTGACGGAACGATGAGGAAGAACATTGACGTGTGGAAGAAGTGGACAACGAGCAACAGCCTGCAGCTGCATGGGTGAGCCACGCCCAGGGAGGGTGGGGCATCTTTCCCTGGCCAATCAGGGATAAGGGGTTGAGTCATATATTCTTTGTCGTCTGGGAACTTGAGAATTCTGTTTTGTGTGTTACATTAATGCTGGGCTGACATTATCCAGACCGTTAGGTTGCTGTAAAAACATAACGCCATCAAATAATTCGATTGAACAATATCATCACTGACTGCTCTCCCGTAACTAAAAGAGCAGCACGACTGCTCACATTAATTTCTTTTTAACATGTAGTTTGCAGTGTTACTTGCATAATCATTTAATTGCGTGCACACACACACACAAGTTGAGACAAATCAATTTTATCCATTAAGTTTTTGCTTTAGAATGATGTGTAAAAATTTAAAATTGCAATTTATTTACTTTAGCAGGATGACAAAAATGGGTCTTTGTTATATTCCTTCTTTAGCCAATCACATCACTTTAACGTAGCTGGGGGCGGAGTCCAGCATTGTTCGGACTGACTTCTACATAGTTGATTGTTGTTTCCAAGTTTGGACCCTCTGGCAGACGTTTGTGAGCATTCATACTAATTAAAGTTTACCTCTTCAGTGCTCAGTGTATGTCTTCATCATAATGTTCTTTTTGAGAAATTTTCAGTTTTGGAATCTCAAAAAAAATGTGCTCAGGTTCTTACAGAAATGTTACTGCTTCAAAGGCGTTTAAAATAATTACTTTGAAAATGCATGTAAGCCAATGGAGCCATGAGACACGCAGGTTTTGAATTGTTACCTGTGGTGATTCCCATTTACTCCAGTTACTAATAGAAAAATTAAATAGGCTGTTAATAATAATAATAATAATAATAATAATAATTTATTATTTATTTAATACATTTTTGATAAATGGTAATGTCAAACTGGAACTACAATGAAAACTTGTGAATTAACTCGGATTCTAATCTTGCGACTCATGAACATCTCTGGCATTTGTACTTGTTACAACAATCAATTGCTGCATGTATCGCTTTTAAAGGTGAATGCGTAGCAGTTGTGCGCATCCCTGGTTATTATGTAATATTTTACGATTCCAATACTAGGTTCCAAAGGTCCCCCACACGCACAGATGTGTAGTTTTCACACTGGAAGTACTTCCGATGGAAGCTGAGCCTGCCGGCCTTTGGATTTAACAGAGAATTTTGACCATGTTTGTGTCCTGGGCAGCCTGCAGCTCAGAATAGCAGTCCGTGGCGTGGAGCAGCTGGCCGTTGGGGGCAGGATGGTGTACTCCACCTGCTCCCTCAACCCAGTCGAGGATGAGGCTGTCATCGCCGCCCTGCTGGAGAAGAGCGAAGGTGCGGCTCTGACCTGGAGTACATAGTCATATCTGCTTAGACAACTTCCGGTGAAAATGTGTGAATCCAGTTTCTATATCTGCCGTCAGGTTAATTTCTGGTTGATTCACACAAAATTCCTTCCAGTAACCACCTTAGTTTGTGCTGATGTAGACCCAGACCTTCAAGTTCAGCGAGGCAGACCGTCTAAACGGGAACATTTCCAGTTGTGAATGGCACACAGCCATATGCAAGTGTCTGATCATCAGGAGATTTAGGGTTCAGTCTTGGACCATGTCCCGTTCACACTGACGCAAAGCCTCCTGGAAGCTGGCAGAACATTCTGGAAGTGGGATGATAACTGTCTGATTTTAGTGTCGCTCAGACTGGGCCGCGTTTGCAGTGCAGCTACAGAAATGGGATCATCCCACGTCTGGCCTGTGGTGGCTTCTTGCTCTGGCTGCTGCGGTTCTTGTTTTACCGGTGGGGTATCTGGGGTGTGTGGGGCCGTGCCGGCTCGGGGCAGGGGGTGGCGGGGCGCCGGAGATGCTCCCGGCAACCAGACTCTGACCGCCTACCCTTACTCCCCGTTTCAGGAGCCTTAGAGCTTGCAGATGCTTCTGCCGACCTTCAGGGCTTGAGGTGGATGCCTGGGATGACGACATGGAAGGTGATCCTCTTTGTTCCCTTACCGTCTGTGTGTGGGTGCACTCCTCCATCTCCTGTCTCTCTCTCTCTCGCTCTCTCTCTCTCTCGCTCCCTCTTCCACCCCCCCTATGTATCTCCCAAGCCTCCCCCCCCCCCCCCCCCCCCCCCGCCCGCCCCCC
>JAODKE010000051.1:5427530-5439231 GCA_026779605.1 Mormyrus hasselquistii
CCACCTTCAGTTCGTCCATAGTCCCATAGCTCAGGAATGTCGGACCTGAGACTTGTTCTGGTTTCCAGTATGAGGATTCTGCCACACCATCAGGACACGGGTGGCTTTTTCGTGGCGGTGCTGGTGAAGAAGGCTCCAATGCCATGGAACCGCCAGTACCCCAAGGTACCCAAGCCCCCCCCCTGCGCGCACACACACACTCACACACACACATCCTATCTAAATGGGGACCGTTCATTCATTTCTATGGGAAAAACCCTAATCCCAATCACGACATCCTTAACCTCTACCCATCCCTAACCTTAACCATAAGTAACCAACCAAAATACAAGACCTTAGGCATTTTTACTTTTTTAAATACAGATTTTTATAAAACCGAGGTTATCCAAGTGGGGACCTCAAAAGATGTGCGCAAAAGTAGGGAAGTTTCAGGTTTTACTACACTTTGATCTACGCAAACCCACACACACACTCACTATCCCGCTCCCCCTGCGACCCTCAGATCCGCCACAGAGACGTGGCTCCCACTGCCAACACCCCCCCCGCAGACCCGCCCCCGGCTGAGGAACTGACCCCAGAGAGCCAACCCGCAGACGCGGAGCCTGAAGGGCACCCCCTGGAGGTCGCAGTCAAGAAGGATGGAGTGTGTGGGTTAGTGGCGCTTCCTTGCGTTCTTGTGGCAGAGCAGCAGGGGAAGGACACTGTGGCTTATTTTTATCCAATTCATCAGATTTATGGGCTTTTATTCATTTTTTTTTTATATAAGCCGTGTTGCGTTGGCCATGTGCCAACTGACAAAAAACTCTTGCCATTGCCAGCCCCCCACCGTCAAAGAAGATGAAGCTGTTTGGCTTTAAAGAAGACCCGTTCGTGTTCCTGTCTGAGGACGACCCAGTGTTTGCTCCCATCCAGTGAGTTGCCGCTGTGCATTATGGGTAGTCGGTGTGGGGGCCGTGTTGACAGGCTGGTTCTGTCGCTGCCTTGATTTAGCTCCGATGTTTCCGGTTAGCCTTGCCTGCATTCTGTCACCGTCACGGTGGGTGAATTCCCCCACACGTCGCCCGAAGGGGTCTCTCTGACACCTACGTACGCTCACCGATTCAGGGCCTTCTACAACCTGTCCCCCACGTTCCCGAAGCTCAACGTGCTCACCAGGACCCATGAGGGCAAGAAGAGGAACCTGTACATGGTCTCCAAAGAGCTTCGAAACGTGCTGCTCAACAACAGTGAAAAGATGAAGGTGAGGGGGGATGAAATCTCTACTGGTAGTGGGGGGGCGTGAAATCTTGCTCAGTGCAGGGGCGGTCGGACCGGTTCTGTCACAGGAGTCTCAGGGTTTTTCCCTCTGCTCTCCCCAGGTGATTAACACAGGGGTGAAGGTGTGGTCCCGAAATAACGACGGTGAGGAGTTCGGCTGTGCCTTCCGGCTGGCCCAGGAGGTACGGAATACTTCCTGTTTTTGGTGTCCGACTTCCCGTTTAACAGTGTTCGACTCTGGTGATGTTATGAGTTTTACGGCTGAGGTTAAGGGACGGCCTGTCTGGTTACTCTCAGGGCATCTACACACTGTTCCCGTACATCGGGGCGAGGGTGGTGGACATCAGTGTGGAGGACATCAAGGTCCTGCTGACCCAGGAGAACCCCTTCCTGAGCAAGCTGGAGAGCGAGGCACAAGCTCAGGCCAAGAAGCTCAGTCAGTGCTGCACTGTTGGAAAAGTTTTTAACGTGTTAAATTTTTAACATGCATTTGAAAGTATTTTGTGGCTGTTAGAGCCCAGTTGTTAAATACTTCAGCTATTAAGGATTAATCGCAGGGTTCTCTTGGTACCCAATGGGGCTGATTGATCGTGACATTCTCTTCTCCGTAGGCATGGGCAGCATCGTCCTGAGATACCAGCCTGATGCACAGTGAGTGTTGTGTCTGGTGTACAGGGCTCAGGTGGCCCCCTGATCATTTTATGTACTTCTTTAGCACATATCCAAAGTTAAGCTAACATGCGCCTCCCCCCGTAGAAACCCTGGGGTCCCGCAGTGTCCCATCGAGCTGTGCGGCTGGCGGGGGAAGGCCTCCATCCGCGCCTTTGTGCCCAAAAATGAGCGGTTTCACTATCTGCGCATGGTTGGCGTGGAGGTGTTCCTGGGCAAGCAGGGCAAGGGGGCCAGGAACAGGGGCGAAGCAGGGGAGAGCCCCACCCCCCCTGCCGAGGAGGCGAGGAAGGTGAAAGAGGAAGAGGAGGGCGAGGCCAAAGTGGACGAAGTCTCGGATGGGGAGAACGGCAACCCCCGTGATGATGGGGAATCCGGAGACCCCGGGGCAGCCATGCAATCCTGAGAGGGGTGGGGCTTCAGAGGAGGCGTGGTATATGCCATAAGCAGCCAATCAGAGAGACTTATGGGGAAGTTAGCCTTTTACATCAGGTGAGCTGGTACATGCTTGTTACAAGGTCCAACAGGCTGCACCAGCTCCTTGCAAAAATGTGTTTTAATTTCAGTTAAGCTGCCAGTCCCCTTCACTGAAGGCATTTTACTTTCTAAACACTCTGCTTGTTAGCAGCCTTCCCTGCTTCGTTATGTGAGGCTTAAAGGGGCAGCTCCCCCGGAGGAGGGCATTCCAACCGGCCCCTATTTGCTCTCCCTCAGGCTTTAGGGAGGCAACCTTTAAATGGTTTTTATTTTTTGTCATTTCTTTGCAGTATTTGTAATTCAAACCTTTTTTTAATGTCAAAATTTGAGGCAAAATTTATTAATTTACTGAGCTGTGTACAAATGGTTCTAGTTGAAAACATTGCCAATAAATATAAAGTTTAATTTCCCATAGTGCTGTTTTGAATGCTTATCACGTTTCTGCCTTGGAACACTTGACATATCAAAAACATTAAAACTTATGTCCATTTTTAATGAGCACATTCTCTCCAATAGAGGGGAGCTGAATTCTGTATGGTCTCAGAGACGCGCTCCGTATTTAAGCCGGTCAGGCGGATGACTGGTGAGGGTCCGCGTGAGTCTCCAAAGCGAATCTGCAGCTGTGTTTCAATTAGTGCCTGGTTGAAACCTGATTTATCTGTGATAAGTTTCATTATTAGAGCAGGAGTTCCCAAACCACATGCTCAGCATGTTTTAGATAGCTGGGGCTGGGCCTTTGATACAGCCACAGTGGAGTTCTTGGAGAAATGCCCCATGAACAAAAACGGCGTCCGGTTGGATGGAATGGCCAGACCCGTTAAAACAACAGGAATTAGAAAAATATAAGGGTTCAAACTCCATAAGGAACATTCCGGCATCTTATTGAATTCATGCCCCTAAGAATGTGTAGGTAGTAATATGTTAATGTTACTTTTTTCTCCTTGTATTTTTTCTGCATGCACAGGGTTGGCAGACACACTTTGACTTGTAATAAAACCGCTGTGAGATTTGACTCTTATCGGCTACCTTCTCCAAGCAGATGTCCTGCCGTGAGCCGTTTGCTTAAGTTTGCTTAAGCTTTTATTTAACAAATACACAACTCTTTTTGAAAATGTGGGTTTCCTTGAGCTGAAGGTGTGCCCAACACAGCCCGGGGGGCTGTCTAATTGTCAGTTTGGGGGGAGGGGCTGTTTTTGCTTATTCTGTGTAAAACAGGCAGGCAGGGAGATCATCTTCCATTTTGGTGGGGAAATGCTTGTTCCTGATGTCTGGGATGACCACTATACTTTCGACAAACCTCCTGCTACAATTAGCTGACTCGCTACTTTTCCCCTATAGGACTGAATCTATACCCCCCCCCCCCCCGTGCTTTGCTGTATGAAATGGGGGGGTACTTCGACCAGACAATAGATATGCAACAACATAAACCACCAGAGTGTATAACGCATACATTTACCATGCTGTCTCTGTGGATCTGGCATCTCACGATGCGATGGCCGCCTTCACACCGGGTAAGCCGTTCTCACCATCTAGCTGAATCCCTCTTGGACGCTCCTCATCGCCCATCCCCCCCCTCCCCGACCCCCATCGCTCCATCCCTGTGCCCCAGGCGCTGAGCGATCTGGGGAAAAATGCCGCCGGGTCCGCGGCCAAGGCGCCGCCCACCTCTGGCACATTCCTGCAGGTGTTGCCTAGTAACAGGGAAAGGAGCACGTTCTCCAGCAGGCCAAGCCCCCCCTCTGCCCTAGCGCCCCCTTCACATCACCACTTGTGCTTGGTGTAATTATGCTGAAAATAGGAGTGGGACAATCATATGTTGCCCCATGACTTCTAATTGGAAACCTCCCCCCATCATCCTCTACCAGTGTTTCCCAGTCTGGTTCTAGGGGACCCCAGGACGGTCCATGTTTTTGATCCCTCCCAGCTCCTGTCTGGCAGGACAGGAGCAAAAACATGGACTGTCCTGGGGTCCCCTAGGACCGGATTGAGAGATACTGATGTACTAGATGAACAGCTGGACACACATTTATCACATTATAGACATTTAGCTCCCCCATTCCCCCCACTTTAATCGTTTGCCTCCTGTGTCTCCTATGATATATTGCCTTGCGCTGTTAGTTGTGATTATCGGGTGTCATTGGTGTGGGGCGTATTGTGTAGCAGCTTTTAACAGGCATCTGATGAGGCCTGGAATACTTTAAAAACACTGGCCCCTGAATCATCCTCCCTCGGCTCTGCATTATGGACCGTCGCGCCCACATAAATGCGACATGTTACATAAACAGCGATCCGGTAACCGTAACTGGATCTGCACACGTGAGGTTTCAGTGCTGGGAGTTGCTTGGTAGCCTTGGAATGGGCCTGAACTCTGCTTGGTGTGTGTCAGGGGGCTTTGCTGGGTTGGGGAGCAACGTATGGGAGAGGGGACACCCACAGCCCCTGCTGCTTTCTGCCAAGGTTAACCCAGTAGTTTCTGGTCATGAGTGTGTTGCGCCTGTTTGTGATATAAGAACGGTTTACCCTCTGCCTGCACTACTTCATGACACAGACAGGGGGCTCCTGGCCCTTTGGTCTCGATCCTTCTTGTCCCGTGTGTCAAATCACACCGTTCAGCAGAGCTGAATGCTGACAGCCCTTGGGGTAAGGCTTTATTCCTTGGGTCTCAAATCTGAGACCTTTCACCCGCATGCCATCTGCTGGGTCAAATGTTAACCCCCAACCCCACCCTTATTCGACTGCCCCCCGCCGCCCTTACAGACACCCCTGACTCTGCCTGCAGAAGCTTTGCCCACCTCTTTCAAAATTCTCCAAACTGTCTAAAAATACGTTTCCCACAAGCGCTGTGCTATAAAGTATTTATAGACGTCTGCATTCTGCTGCTCCGGCTTTGGCTGCCACTGCTCCTCGCATATCAACGAGCATCGACCGGGCCGCCCCAGACCGTCACCCCCCCTGGGGCCGTGCGGGGGTGTTACATAACCTGCAGGCCCCCCCGGCTGCCTTCACGCATCACATCCTCCTGGCTCTGCCGGCAGAGGTACTGAGCTGCACCGTGCTTCTCCTGCTTATAAGGCTGCAGATCCAACAGCCTTAAACTGATGTATAATTCACGTCTGCTGGATATTAGAAAACGCAGTCGTATAGGACTTATTAGGGCGTATCGGTTAATTTCACCAAACACGACTGCCTCTGGGTCGAGAGCAATGTTCATTTATTATTAAGTGTCTGTGTTTATACTGTACAGCAAACACATGTCTTTGCTTGAGATAGTGAAAACCAGGGAGCCGTTTCTTTATTTTTTTTTAATTTTCCGTCTGCCGTTATCGACTTCCTTCTCGGCCTGGTTCCTCCTGCCCGCTTTTGCCTTCAGCTTCGCCCAGCCTTGAAGTTTGGTTCACATTGGAGGGGTTGAGAGGGCTGGGCGCTTTGTCCACTTTCAGGGAGAGAAGCTCCGACAGGAGGGTCACACTATCGAGATGGGAATCCCAGTGCGGCCCATTCTCCCTGCATCCCGTTCCTTCAGCGTTTTCGTCTTTCTTGTCCCTCCGCTGCTGAACTGCATCTTCTTCCTAAATGTCTCCCAACTGGGCTGCAGCGGTCATGCAGTAGCTTACCTCTGCTCACTTAAATGGTTTTACCCCTTTCATGTTGCGTCTCGCAGGGGAAATTTGTTCTTCTGAAACGCCGACCGCTGTTACTCGAATAAAACAGCATTAGAGAGACACAATGGTCGCTCTGTCCTCTATCTCACCGGGTAGGTTCACTCCCTTTAAAGGATCGCTTCTGCTACATGACTGAAAAAGCTCTGCTGGGCCGATAGTGGCTAGGGGGCTGCTTTGAAACGACCCTTTATGCAGAGTCGCCGTGAAGATGCCGTCTGTGTGTGTATCTCTGTGTGAGTGTGGGCACGCTCGCGTGAGCTGGTTCATCTCAGGGACAGCTCTCAGTCACCGCCCCCTAATCCTCTTAGATCACTCAGCCGAAAGCTCCCTCGCATCCTCCCCCACGTGACGCCCATGGTCCTGCGTCACCAGCGACGTGGTCCTGCCGCCTCGATGACAGCCCGGCACAGAGACGCCATGATTGGTCACAGAAAGGGGAGATGTGCGTGCCACCTCTAATCCGGCCATCTCTGCCCTCACCGCGGTTTCCCCGGGTAGATCGTTTGTTTGCTGGTACTGATCTGCTGAGATCCGTGGATCGGTGCTGATAGATCGGACAGCTTTGGAGGAAGGAGATCGCTGCACGGACGCTTCACACGTAAATAGGCCAATAGGAGCACCCCTCCCCCGCAGGCACAGCATTAATACCACTGGGTGATGCATTTTAAACTGTATTGTATTTCGACCAATCAGATGTCAGTGATGATCCTGCCTGACTCCCATTGCTCCAGTGACGATGGGCTTAGCAGTGCCTTGTTTGGGTTGTTTAGCAATTAATCATGTTCCTGCCTCATCAATGTTAGCTCTGGTCCACCCTCCGAAGTCTACATCCTGGGGTACAGTTCCCAAAATTTCCTATTAGCGATTGACATATTTAGACACATTCAGCTGCATGGTTCCAATTACGTATGTTGCTAAGATAGCAACTATGCTTTTGGGAAGCATACCACTGGATAACATTCATTTGTCCTGGCTGCACTTTACAGGGAACACTGTCTCCTCACCTCTGCCAGGCTGTGCTGGAAATCCTGCCCCCTGCTGTTTGCGTGTTTTCCACTGGGTGCTCCAGTTTCCCCTCATCAAGAAGATGTGGTTAGGTGAAATGACCTCTGTTAATTGGCCATACATTATGTGTGATAGAGTGTGCCCTGCGATGGACTGACATCACGTCCAGGATGTCCCCCGTCTTGTGCCCTGCGATGGACTGACATCACATCCAGGGTGTCCCCTGTCTTGTGCCCTGCGATGGACTGACATCACATCCAGGGTGTCCCCTGTCTTGTGCCCTGCAATGGACTGACATCACGTCCAGGGTGTCCCCAGCCATGTGCCCTGTGATGGACTGGCATGGGTGGAAAATTACTTTAATTAATTCACCCCTGGTTACTCTAAACACATAGCTGTGCATATTATATACTATGAGGCAGAAATGTATCAGACTATAATAACCAAAGTTAAACAGTGGGGCGTCGTTCAGTGTCTGTATGTCAGAAGGTGATAAATAAAACAAAGTCCCACACAAAATTCCCAATGAGGAAAGAAGCAGCCAGAGTGAGGATCTTGTACAGGGTTTGAAACATTCAGGCCTTTATTGCACACTCCTGTTTGGTTTTTGCTCGGTCCCGTGGCCCGTTGCTCAGCGAGGCCCCCGCCTGGCTGGATTCGGGTACGTGTCCTTTACTGTTTTATGTGGCAAAACCTCAAACATGCTTCAGCTCAGATTCAAATTTGCAAACTACAAATAAATTAAAACACATTCATTTATAACACAACGTGACATTCGAGGACGTTAAATAAAACGAGGACGAAGAAGGAAGAGTAACAGAAGAAGCGGGTTCTGTTTTTTCTTTTTTTGTTCTTTTTTTGAAAAATGAGAGCTAACTAGCTAACGATCACAATCACATGCAGCTATAACATAGCGGAATCATTACACATGTTCTGGACAGTTAGTTAGTGTTCTTTTTTTTGTTTTTCGGCAAACTATCACTCTAAAGTCTATCACGAAATTATGTCCCTAAACCAGAAAACACCCAGTTATCTTATATACGTATTCACTGTAATTCTTCATGTCAAAGCTAAGGTCCTTGTAAAAAAAAAAAAAAAACAAAAACAAAAAACACCATGTTGTTGACCTGGGCTTGCAGAAGGCGCGTGGTCCTGGCTCGTGTTTAGATACCAGATGCTGTCAGATGCCCGACTGTCTGATCCCGTAACTCCTGGACTCCTACCATATTTGGCATCATGAATGTTACAATACAAATGTGCCATTATACAAATGTGTCCATGCAAAGACTACTACAAACTACAGATTAACGTTTTTCCTCATGGCTTATATTGCTGCTGATGGTTAAAAACATCTTTTACACAAATGTGTGGCTGTCTGGCCGTGTTCAGGGCTCCTTTAGTGGATTCCAGGCCCCCCACCCCACCTCCAGAAAAGCAAACCTAGCTCTCTGTCATACAATGTGTACATAAATCTTGCTGAAATCATCTTGTAATGCAATCCAGATGCCCTAAGGAGCCTGGGATGGGAAAGAGGGATCCTGTTTGATGGTAATGCGGTCAGTGATAATAAAGGATTCAAATGGGCTGGGGGGGTGCTGGTCAACTTAGTTGCCATGCTAAGAAGAATTGGGGGACACAGATAGAAGGGCAGACTGTGCATGCCCAGAAGGACGAGGAAGGACGAGGAAGGATGTCATACTCAATGAAGGAAGATGGACATTTTGATTTGCACCCATAACTGCCAGTGACCCCCCTAGGTTATAGCTGCAAATCAGTGAGACTACAGGGGAATTGATGAGTCCTTCCAGCAAAAAACACCGCAGCATGAGACAGACACACAGACAGAGACGGACAGACAGGCAGACGGAGACACAGACAGGCATGCAGAGTCCGCTTCTCTGGAAATGTCACAGGTTGTCAGGCGTCACCGCACCATATGCAGGGCACACACAGCGTGCATGTCGAGATCTTAATTAAGCCCAGTTACCAGAGATCTGCTCTTAAATCGCATAATAACAGACAAATCGTCCAGACACCTGACCTGCTGGTCTTAAGGGACAAAGAGAGCTTCTGACATGTCTCACCTCGCAGGTGAGGGATGCACCGAACACGTCCATCCGGCCTGCCAACCCGGACCCTGTCCAATAGCTTCCATTACCATCTGGTATCTAAATAAGCACAATACGGGCTTCTTCCTCTCCAAAAAATTTGATAACATCGACAAGGACTTGAGGCTTGTTGTGATAGTCTCTCAGCTGCTTTTTTGTGGGTTTTTGTGTTTTTTTAATCGCTACAGGACCTTAGCATAAGCAACCTTTTCCCATTGGAAATCAATGACCATCTACACAGCACAGTGATGTCTAAATTTAGCCGAAAGTGAGAGAGGTTGAGAGAGCGAGAGCGAGAGAAAGGAGAGATAGAGAGAACGAACGAGAGAGCGCAGCTCCACATAAATTACAATCTTCAAGTTGCATTGAACTGTGAAAAACAGCACAGCAAAGGAAAACCTCAAATGTACTGCCCATCTATTAAATATTAACGGATTCATTTGCATGTAAATGAGAGGGGCAGCGGGGGATGGAAAGTGTGATGCAATTCAGTGTGGCGAGGTGTCTGTGGGGGGGGGGGGCACGCGCGCACACACGCGCACTCACGCGCACTCACACATGCACACGGTTGCAGTCACACACATGGGATCGCAGTCACACGCAGTGACAAAGTGGCTAGGGTGGGAGGCGAAAACGGGGGGAGGGGGCCATCTCGACACCGGCACAGCTTTCCACGGTGGGGTGGGGTCCAGTTTTAAAACACAATCCACGAAAGGCGATATTTAGCTGTAAACACACCCGATCATGAATAAGATAAATGTCAACCACATTCTCCATGACATCGCGATGAAGATACTCAGAGGAACAGGATGGTGGGTGAGGGGCTTCGACGGCGGGATGCTAGCTGTTGGTTTTTTTTTTTCGTTGTTTTTTTGAACAAAAAGTTTGGCAGGGAGGGTGGGCGGCGCCCTCAGCCGTCGGACACAGGCGGCGACACCCAGCCGTACTTCTCGTGGGTTTTCACCAGGCTCTTGAAGGTAGCCTCAGCTTCTTTGCGACTGAAGGCCTTCTTGCACTTCCCCGCTTTCCTGCAGATCCGGCCCTGGGTGTAAGGAGAAAGGTGTGAAATCATGAGGCGCCTTGTCCGTCTCCTCGGCACCCTGACTGTCCACTGTGGGTTATTTTCTACCATCACCTGCCCAGTCTCCTAAACCGGTGGTTCCCATTCCAGTCCTCGAGGACCCACATTTAATCCAAGTTTTTGCTCCTACCCAGCTCAAAATATGGACTAATTGACAGGGAGCTCGAAGGGAGCGAAAATGTGAACGGACTGTCCAACTGTGGGTTCCCGAGGACCGGACTGGGAAACACTGTCCAAGGCCACTGACTGCCCCGAGCTGCCTAATTCTTAATGACCTCAAGGGGGCATTTGCCAAGGATGGGCAAATCTTGCAGCTGCCCAACCAGGAAGGCTAACGATCGACAGAGTGAGATGGGACGGTTATACGACGAAGCGGAGGGCGCCTATTTAAGGCAGTTATCCCGGGATGGCTGTCTATATTCTGACCGAAGAAAGTAACGGGAATGGATTCTTGGGTCTTTGAAGAGACGTGAGCGTAATGATGTGGTGAAGTTCACACAAAGGGAAAGATGGAGGACCACTGCCAAGGAAATATGCTAATCTCTTTGTAATGCCCCACTTAGACAGAGCTGGCTCCTTTTAAACAAATACTATTAATCTGACAGCCTGGAGAGACATGGCCGTGGACGAAGGTGGCGCCGTCTGGTTTTGAAATGGGTTTGATTATACTTTTATGCACTTTAATGTGACAAGAAACTGACAGGCATGGAAAATTTAATCTGACACGTACATAAAGGATTGTCCACCCTACTCCTCGTATTTTCTAACGGTTGCTTAAAATGATCTTATCCTGCTTTATGTCCATGAAGTGCCCTACATGAAAGAACAGAAGAATGCACGCTGGCATCTCCCAAAAACTTCTCCATATTCACCAACCCCAGGTGATCCAGAAACAACAAGTATCCTGAAGTGCAATTTTTCTGTCACAGACGGGCGATGTGGGCGGGTGGCTGGGGAGGGGTTTCCGTGGGAACGGGCTGACCTTCACAGATGCATGCAGATGCCAGTGGTCACCTCAATCAGAGTTAAAGGGTAACAGGCCCAACGGATAATTGGCTTTCAAGTAACCAGCCGAGGTAATTAGCTAAAAGTAACTGCCTGTCAGAATGTGGCGTAAACTCGTGCTGTAAGAAGGTCCAGATCCCGGCCCTACACTGACAGCTGCCTTTTTATCTTATCAGGCAGAACAGCTGTGGTTCCCCCCAGTGCCACATCAGCTTCGGATCAAACATGCTGTGGAAATTCAATAATTCTACTTGCGGTCATTAATAATACTTTCCTATTAGTTTCACTTCCGCCCAAGAGAGGGAGCTCTTACACAATTCTGTCATTCAATCCCCCCCCCCCCCCCCCCCCCCCCCCCCCCCCCCCCCCCTCCCCCCCCCCCTCCTCCCCCCCCCCCCCCCCCCCCCCCCCCCCCCCCCCCCCCCCCCTCCTCCTCC
>JAODKE010000051.1:5439260-5455539 GCA_026779605.1 Mormyrus hasselquistii
ACCATGTCCTGCAGAAGCTCTATGCTGGGGGAAGCCTCGGGTTTTGTGGGTAAAACTTTGAGGGTTCCCCAAGCCGACCGAAGGTTTGTCACTGTCCCTCTATGAGCAAATGCGTCTTGGTCAAAAAAATAACGTTACAAAGTTGAGTAGCCAACTGACGTTGATGGCAAATTTCTCCTTGAATTTATCAGGCCTGTTACAAGATCCAATCAAGTGCCAGCATTAGATACCACTCCCCTGTCGTTCTGTTTCATGGAATATCAACCTGGCTAGTGTGGGCCAAACCAAAATTAATCTCTTTTTGGACCCTGGAGATATTTTGACATTTTGTCCTACATGAACATTACAGAATACAAAATACCATGCAGCTTTTCAGTGACATTTAATGCCATCTTATCAACAATTTTCATACTTTATGTAACCTCTACACTTTCCCTCAAACTATGATGGAAACATTTCTTCGCTCCACTGGTGGGTATGAATGGTAAAGAACTTGGGTTGTTCCAGCGTTAATGCAGCTAGAGAGACAAAAATAGTCCGCAGTCGCCCCAGGTCAAGTCAAGGCAGGCTGCAGTTTAATGGGCCAGAAAAAAACATGGAGCGCTCCGCTCACTGGAGAGCAGCTCCAGCTACTGTTTCAAAGCCAGTGACTCTTCAGCCGAGAAGAAACCAATGATTTGGTGGAGGCTGTCTCCCAGCAACACTGGCCATCAGCAGTGCTCATCTACGGCTAGATATGAGGGATTTCACACACCTACTCTGACCAGTCGCCGCTTTCCGTACTTCTGCTAACCTTCAACAGCTTGTTACACTCTCCAGAGGAAAAGAGGAAAGAGCTGTGAATTCTGGCCACAGCGAACAGATTTGGAACCAAACTGGCCTGACCAGGGATAAATATTGTATTGAAATGTATTAAATATTGAAAAAAAAAATGTCATACACCTAAGATATTTCCATTTTATTACTTTTTACTTGCTTTGCTGGTACTACTATCCAACATTACCCTTTTAAATAGCTGGATACTACTGGAGTAATTCCAGTCTCCAGTCTCTCTCCAGTGGCTCCACTGGGGCCTGAACTCCCAGCTGCCAGGCCTCTTACTGTCCTACTTATATGAAGCATCGTAGATAAACATTTGATGTCTAACACTGTGCAAATGGCAGTGGTGCTAAACTGAAAGAGAAAATGCCCCCATGCATAGCAACACAATTGCATCAAATGACATACGTCATGATTTTGTAATAAATGGAAATTGTACATCTTTGGTCAATATAGCTGACCTTGATAAGAGAACTGAGCTGCTTACTGTACTCATCCACAGAAAATGCCAACAGTCTCACCATCCATGTCAGAGCTACCTGTGCCTTCAAAGAGGATGCTGAGTGTAATTCAGGTAGATTTAGTTCATACCTTCACGAGATCTTTGAAAGAACCCCACAACACCCAGGCAGATGACGTCAGACATTTTTGCATGCAAATAATCGTAGAGTCACCCTGGTTTGATATGTTAATATCATTTCCTAGATGCCATGTTTGAAATCACGATATCTTAGCGTCATTCAGTAGGATGGCAAACAGGACACTTATCCTGATGCAGACCTACAAACAAGTCAGTTTTAATAATACAGGGTGCTGTGAGTAAAAATATATTCATTTCCGCTCTTCTGTTTGAATTCAAGGTTACAAAGGCAGCACTGCAGTTTCATTCCAACCAAATGGCCTAGTAAAACTGCTCCAAGGTTTCATAAATCACTGTACACCACTTGTCGGAATGCCTGTTAGAAATTTTCAGAGAAATTTGGGTGTTTGCAGGTATTTCACTGCATCAGGCAACCCTCTGCACTGGAAGGAAAATATCTATATATTTTTTTGTTTTCTACTATAGTCTTTGTCCTCAAGGGTTAGAATATGTCAACAAAAAGCTGCATGGTTCATTCTGTAGGTGCCCTTGATGCTAATAGTGAGAGACATTTTAGCTTGCCTAGCAGATTCTCAGAAATTAGTGCTTTAATCCGTGTGCCTTACATCTATGCAACCGTACAGTAACAAATTCTCCGCGAGGACTTTTTTGTTCTTACAACCGCTCTGGACCGCATGAAATGATCTAAGCAATGAAACAACACATTATAGTGGAGACAAGGGTCTGGAGAAGGTATGACATATGTGCTCAGTGGACACCAAGTCCCCAGAGGTCGAGCAAGCAGAAGAGATGACCTCTGTGTCAGAGGGTAAGGCCATTTGATCAAGGATTCCAAAGCCCACGGAGAAAGATGCAATGCAGCAATCCAGATACGCTGCAGGGCCTTCCTAGAAGCTCAGCACCACATGTATAAATCAGCAGGCCAGAATGGTATATTCAAACGGCTGGATGCCTTATTTTGGAAATAAATTATTAAAATGCCTGGCCGGTGAAGCTGAGACTGCGGCTTGTTGTTTTGTGAATAATGACCTGCAGGACTGCAGCTATATTACTGCGGAGACTCACGGCAGGTCGAAGGAAACGCAGGAGAAACGTCTATGTAAAATGTAAAAAGTAACATTATGAATTACTCAAACATGAAACATATATATATATGAAATTAATATATAAGCGTGGCGGCTTCCCTTAAATTGCCAGGCAGCTACGATAAAATATCGAATTCAAGAGTATCGTTCAGGCATACTGTTTTTGGATGGTTCGGTTTTTAAATAATTCCTCTTAGCATTTAAGACAAGTGAGGTTTTAGCGTCTTATGACTGGCGTACTGATTTTAAGTCGTTTCTAAACTATAGGCTACCTTAATTGCATATCTATACCGTTGAACGCCAAGTAAGAGGTTAAGGATTACCACATATGCTACATGAAAGCTGCATTTTTTCCTGCCGAATTACATAATCGTAAAGTGAGTGCAACGTGGGCCGATCCGCAAAACGCCAGATGTTTGCTGGGCCGCACATCGACGACCCCCCCCCCCCCCCTCTCCCGGTGAGGGTCGCGGACGCCTCGTACACCTCCACGGAAAGAAGCTCACCTGTCCCTTAACCAGGCTCGCCGCGAACTGCCTCATTACCGCCTCTACCGTGTAGGCGCTGGACCAGCCGCGGGGTGTTAACAGTTCCATGCAGATGGCTCCTCCATCCAGGACGTAGCCGTTCTCCAACCTGGGTGTGAGCACCCGCATGAAGGGCGGCGAGAAAGGGAAATTGTCGGGGAAAGAAACGTTGAGCAGGATGTACTCGGTGTTGGTCTCCTTCATGTCCTGCCAAAGGGCAGAATCCTTGTCCACCTGGTGCAGCTTCACATTCCAGTCAAATAGGTTGTCATCGGCCAGCTCCACCGTGATGAAGTTGTCCCCCAACCGCTTGATCTCCTGCAGTTCCTTCATCAACCTCCTGGTACGGACCTGGGTGCAGTGCTGCCGGTGCGGGGCCAGCGGAGGCAGTGAGCCGCCGGAGCTCTTACCACCCCCCGCTTGTTTCTCCTTCACGTCCTTGACTTGCTTTCCCGACGTGTCCTTGCTCGGCTGCTCCGATCGCTTCGCCTTTATTTCGGGCGTGTTGAGGATGTTGCTTTCGCTGCTCGTGTTGCAGTGCTTCATGTTATTCTTTTGGTTCCCCTTGGTGCCCTTGAAGGAGCCCTGATGGTGGTGGTGCTTCGGGTCCTCCGTGTCTCGATCGTGCAAGCGGATGAGACCGATTTTGCGGAGCAGAGTGGCCATTATTATTCCAATCGGTATGCAGACAGAAAAAAAATAATAAAAAATAAGGCTGGTGTTATAAATGAACACGGGAAAGCGGATACTCTCCACCTACTGCAGCCCCACAAGAATGGCGATTTGAAATCGCATGAATTCAATGCATGGCGTCTAGGACGTCAAGATAAAAACACAAAAGCCATTAGACTTAGGGGGAAATAGGTACGGTGACCGGGCGGCTCTTCATACACAGATCTCCCGCAGGCTAAATGCGTTAAATCTAGCAGATGCGTGCGGTTCTCCTGCCGGGGAGCCGTAATTCTCCGTCCTGCGTCGCTGCAGCTTTGACAGCTCAGCTCCGTACTGCAGACACGCTTTATCTGCCGACTCCGATCCTCTTATTTTTTTTCTCCACACAGCTTGCAGATTTAAACCTTAAAACCGAAACAGGTTGCCGTCGTTCCAGATATTTATACCCTTTCCCTTGGTAAATCACACCTTAGTCCACCGTGATCATACGTTTTTATATCAACTATAGCCCGCTTGATCCTGCCCCTTGGATTTTATCCCGTAGTCGGTGACCATGTATCCACACATGCAACAAAAAGAAGAAAAGGAAAAAAAAAGAAATTAAAAATGTAAGAAAGCGACTCCGAGGGCTGCCGCGAGCGTCTGGGTGCTTAATCCGAAGAGAGGCGGCGATCGGGCTTCGCGAAGAGCCGTTTGATGTGAGCGAAGACTGCCGGGCTCCGACACTGGGAGCCGCTCGCAATGCGCCGGACTGATAATCCTTAGCGAGGAGAGACGCCGGTACCTGGCCAGAATGAATAAACACACACAGACACACATGCGCACAGATAGACACGCACACGCACACACACACACACACACAAGCAATAATCTAGGCAAAACGTGGGCTGGCTCTTTACGGATCAGTCGCCCAATTCTTATGAGCTACCAGCCATATATATTTATCTTTTCATTCTTTTTGGCGAATTCATTTAAACTCGTGTTGCACATCTAATAGGCGCTATAGATGTTAAGAATCTAATTAAGCATTAGAGGTTAGTCATCGGCGTCGTGCGCATGTGTGCATACTTGGTTATAGAAGCTCAGCATAACGCTTTCAGTCGTTTTTTTTTTTTTTTTTTTTTTAAATACGGCTAATTACATCGATACGTAAAATCTGCATTTAAGAATAAATGAAAATGACAATAAATAATTCTGCCACGTCTGTATTATTAAAATAATGTAAGGCTGGCATCAGTATCTTTGTGCAGATGCTCATTTACGTCATCTGCAAGATGCTGTGTCCTATAGTTCAAAAGTGAACTGCTAAAATAAAATGTGCACAACTAACGAACTTATATGGGCTACGGTGGTATTCAAGAAATAGTAACATTCAAGAAATCGAAGAAGAGTGCAAAAATACACGGAAAAGTTCAATAAAATGATAAAATATATGGAGATCTATGTATATTCTGAATTTTAAATTCAGTAAACAATACTCTAAGATATTTTATTTCGTTAAATTATTACACGTTTGAAAAGCTTCACAATGAACTGCATATTGATAGCATATAGTTCTCTAGCATCCTGCTTACTACAAAATATTTTTTTTACGAATAATAGCTTGGAGAAAGTAAACACTGCAGCTGAAGTAAATAGGCTACCCTTTTAATTCACAATATGAAGATAGCAAAATACGTATCATTACTGCTATAGGACAATCGAGTTAGTTCAAAGTTAAATGGTGCAGTTTACTGCCTGCATGCATGGTCTCCGGGGTTAACCCTACCTCTGGTACACTAAATCCTCCTATTCGTTATGTTTATTCGGCTTCCACGTACCTGTAATGCCATAAACCCTAGATAATTGCTTACTGAAGAATTTCCCCAGATTCAAGGGTAAAACTACATTAATTTAAAATAGGCCTACATGTAAACTAAGTTGTTCATGAATCACATGGTTTCGCATCAAGATATTGGGTTTGTAAATTTGGATGCTGGTGACTAGTGTTGTGACGCTGTGATGACAAATACCAACAATGACATACAAAAGTCGTAATGGGAATATTCCGGCGTCATCACCACGTAGTGAACGACAATGACCAAAAGGTATTGAAAACGTTGAAATGTTTGACATGGGACAACTGACACCCTTAGGCAATTTATCAAACCTGTTAGTTTAGTTCAATGCCATAATGGCAGTGGACTGTAGGCCTACAATATTAATCCTGTAAAAATATGGAAACAATACAGCACAATCTAGATGTCAAGCTGTAATAAGCCCAATGCAACTATATTCTTCAACATCCTACTGCAATGCCGTGAATTCCAAATAATTTGAAGGTAAATTAGTTAGAAAGCTTAGTTAGATTAACCTTTTCCTTAAATTTTTGGGCAGTTCACGTCAAGCCGATAATACATGTAATGAACTATATGACAAACATCTACATAAGTACTCAGTACTGGGAATAATTGTAACCAATGCTACTATCTCGCCGAAGAAATTTGAACAATAAAATGAATTAAAAGCAATTAATACGCATATGTACACGTTGTTTTGAGTCCTATACAAAACTTAGAAGGTGAGCTATTAGTAACTGCCTAGTAACGTAAAAGCAAAAAGTGACGCTTGTTCGAATAGATATGTAATAATAAGCGAGGAAACAAAAAAAACCAAACCACCAGTCACCGTAGATGGCATGTGCTGTGAAATATATTCATGGAGAATCTCAACAAGAACACCGACTTACGGCATATTGTTGCTACGTAATTGTTTCGTTGCTACGGTAATCTAGTATCAGTGTCTATGATTGGGCAGTTTTCTGCCGGAAACCAGTTTCCGAGTATGGTATCTCGCAAAGGTAGTTATGTTGTGTTGACAGTCTTTTGTGTTTTGGGTTATATGTTTTATTTTTGTCAGTATTAGTTTTTTTTGTGAGTGGTTTTGATTAATGATAGCATGGCCGAAAAATTTGATAACCTTGAGGAGCATCTGGAGAAATTTGTGGAAAATATCCGGCAGTTGGGAATCATCGTTAGCGACTTTCAGCCAAGCAGCCAGACAGGACTCAACCAGAAATTGTACGTTTATTGAAAATTAAACCGGTTGACTGGATTTGTGTATGCAATTATCAGACGGGGTTAAACATTTTCATTAAATCCTTCCTAGTTGTCAGTTCATGGGTTGTTTATTTATTTGCATTTACAATCATGAGAAAGCTTTAGCAATTGCTGCTAACGCTTTCTTTAATCTATCAACCATGGTGGTTATGCGTTTGTTCCCTCGGTTTACTAGCATTGCAGGCTTGCCAACTCTCACTTATCGGGCATGACACGCTTTCTGACTATCAAGCTTACGCAAGAAATCTTAAGGCAAATTTATATAATTCCATTATAAAGCTTAATTCAGATGCAGATTCATCTTTGGGGTAGTTCGCAAACTTTACAGACTATTGAAAAGGTAATAAAACTGTTACAAATACGTAAATGCGTGTGCAGACTTGTTTCGAATTGAAAATTTCACACCAGCCAGCTGATTTAAGTTGGGGACAGTGCGATTGTACTTATTTATCTAAACCGTCATGACTGCTATGCGTCCGTACGCTTGTAATAGGATTAGTATCGTCTGCACGCTGAGGAATTGAATACTCAGAACGGCGTGTTTTTTTTTTCAGGAATTTCATGATAACTGGATTGCAGGATATTGACAAATGTCGCCAGCAGCTGCATGATATCAACGTGCCTCTGGAAGCTTTCGAGTGAGTTTTCAGAAAATTTCATTGAAGCAATCATACAGCCGGGAGATCCTGAATATCAACACGTGGGGCGGAAATGCCAGCATTCCCCCTGATGTCATTTGAATTTTAAGTTAACAAACATGCAGCACTTAACGATAATAATCTTTAACGTGCATGACGTGATTTTTGCTCACAGATACATCGATCAAGGTCGAAATCCTCAGCTGTACACCAAGGAGTGTTTGGAAAGAGCCTTGGCGAAAAATGAACAAGTGAAAGGCAAAATTGACACCATGACGGTAAGTCGGACAAAGCTTTCCAGCAATAAAGATCAAGTGCTTGCACAGCAATCAGCGATTCTTATTCGTTTCCGTTTTGTGTAATTGCTGTGTTATACAATTCAAGGAAGTTCGTAATAATCATAATAAAATGTCGCCCAAATGGATATGGATGTTAGTGGCTTAAAAAGTCTGAGAGGTAAAAGTGATAGGAGAGTGAAAAATGCTTCTTATTCAATAATGATGTTTATTTTATAAGCCATCGCACATTTGCTTTAGTAGTGTTATATGGTCAGACTCTTCCCTGCCCCAACCTGAGCGAATTCCTCTCCTCTCCTGTTCTCTGACTTATTCTGCCTGCAGAGTGTACTGCGCGTGTATCAATGGCTGGAGCAACTGTGGCAGAAAGGGTGCTCTATAAGATGAACTGAAATTGAAAATGATTCTCTTACGTTTTCTTGCAGAAATTTAAAAGTCTTCTGATTTCTGAGCTGGCAAAGGTTTTCCCAGAGGAAATGGCAAAGTACAAAGCGATTCATGGGGATGACCCTCCCACGTAGTGGCCAAAACACCCCACACCTCCAGTGTACAGCTGTGAATGTACTTTATTATGTTTTATAAATCCAGAATGCCATGATTTTGTTTTTTTGATAATTACAATTTTTTTTAAATGTCCTAAAATATTCTTAAAAAATAAACTGAATTGCAGTCATGGTGTTTGAGTAAAGCCAGTCTTTTTTATAGAGAAAAATGACCTTGGGTTTCAAATCATTGTTTAAACTTTTCTTCGTCTCACTTTGATGAAACTGTCTGACTTTGCATGCTTAGCATTGATAAACGTCACAAGGTTCTTAACCATAACATCAGCTGCCGCTTAAATGATTCTAATTACACTGATTGGTATATACATGCCGCAATAAAAGTCTTGAATGTACCAGAATATACTATTGCTCACACCATATATACCCGAACAACACATATACACACATACAAAACTTGCTGCACAAAACTAAAAGAAATCTGGATCAAATTTGGCAATGCTTCTGTACCCAAATTTAGGTAAGTTAAATCTGGAACTCTGCACTCATACATTTTTGATTACGCAAAGGAAAATAAAGGTTATTTTTAGTTAGATCCTCTACACAGTATAAATAGGGCTGCTGTTTTTTTTTTTCCTTTCAGCTTAGACATTCATCGAAAGTGACATAATTTTACACATTTATACATCAGGGCATTGTGGTTAAGTTCTGAATATAAGTGCAGATTTTCTGTAGAGGAGATTTTGATATCTTGTTTACTATTTGAGGGCTTCGCATTAAGACTAGTGGTCTGCATGCTCTCCTGTAGGTTTGGCAACTATTACATCTGGGCTGGAGTGGGGGGTGTGTATTTTGGACAGTATGTTTACATATTTTCAGGACAACTTTCTTATAATGACTGATTTACACTATGACAACATCAGTCCCAACCTCGAACAGCTTCACCGCCTTTCCTCAGTGCTGTGCTACATGCTGTTAGAGTTGAGCAGGTTTCTGAAGGAGCTATGGAAGGTTATGGTGTGTTTTTTCTCAGAGGTTTCAATGCCAGCATCTGATATTTTGTGTAGACCTGCATTGCAGGGTTTGCTGTCAGGTTCATTATAAAGTTCATGAGTCCACCGACACTGGATTCAACACGATGTTTTATTTATGAAGTCAAGGTGCCGAAGGTACTGTCTGGTTGACAATCAGGTGCACTGCATGATAATTGAGTCTTTTAAGAATGAAAACCCAGGTCCTATTGAGCCAAGGGCTGTGCAATATTGAGTTATATGTTGTTTGCTAGACCTGTTGCTTCTGTGTGTTGGGTTTGATGGATGGATTCTCCAGTTGCAGCTTTTGTGGCCTTCAGATCTAGTTCCCCTATTGAACATTCACAGAACGGCAGTAACCTGGTAGAGAAATACTCTATGTGTTCTTCATATGCCAGGATGAGTATATTGGATTCGTACATCTATTATTTAATGTATTAAAACATTTCATCCAATTAATTTCCTCCAAGACAACCAAGTGTTACATACACATAATTTTTCTGTCTCAAGATCTTTCAAAACAATTATTCTGCTAGTTATTTTTAAAAATTACTTTTGTGTTTGCAGATGGCTGTTAGGGGACATGGGGAGGCCTCTGAACACACAGCTTTTGCCAGCATGCTGGTACGGAATAAAGATTTAAAGAGAATTTTAGCCTGAAAGATGGCATCCGTCATATCAGCATGGACATCATTTTATTTTAAAGATAAAATGGAGCATTTCAGACTTTTTTTTTGACCATTTTGTTTTTAAAGCATTTGAAGAATGATACACAAAGGAACAAGTAATAGACACGTACATCTTATCTGTCTATTTGCTGTGAGTCTTCAGCAAAATTATGCAGGTTAGATAATCTTAAAATCAGAAAACAATAATGGAAAATATGATATAAGAATGACGTGAATTAATTCAGAAAGCTCTCCACAGCACCCTTATAATACACTGAGCATCAAAAGAAACTTGTCAAACCTTTTGCACAGCATTATCAAACTAAAAATGAGAGAAAAAATGTTTGGAACAGGTTTATTTGACAAACAAGACAACAAGTGGCAAAGGTGTCACTACTGCCCTCAGTATCTGATATGACCTTCATGCACAGCTATGTAAGCAGTGCATCTTGATCTCATACTTCGAATAAGGTTACTTATTACAGCCTGGGGTGTCCTGGCCTTTTCCTGTAGTGCCTGAAGCAACACTTGTCCTTCAGTGGGACGTGGCACCCTGGAGGTTATGTGTCAGCCTAGAACATCCCATGTATGTTCAATAGGATTCAGGTCTGGCGAGTTTGATACCCAAGGCATTGTTCGAACATGCAGCTGCTGCTGATTCTCTAGTGTGACCTGAGCTGCATGAGGAAGAGCATTATCGTGTTGGGATATGGTGATGTCTTGGTGGTGCTGCCTGGTCAAGCGTGACATTTCTAACTTCTGGTGTATATCAGAGAGGATTCCCACCAAGGCACAGGGTCAGCAAGAAACCACAAAGAATTCTCAAAGCTGATTATCAGACGATGCCAAAATTGCATATTGGTCTCTATAAACTCTGCCACCGGTTCAAATCTCAATCAACCATGACCAGGTGACTGACTTTTGGGCAATATGTCTCATAAGGCAGCAGAGCGCTTAGCATTGTTGTCTCACTCTCCTGGTTCGAGTCTCCATCATGGCTCCATGTGTGTTGAATTTGACCCCTGTGACTCTGAATAGGACAAGTTACAGGAAATGGTGGGATGGATGGATAATATATCACATCACAGCAACTGGAAACTACCTCAGCGAAAACCTTGCTTAGGATATATTACATGATTTTATTTTATTTTCAGTGATCTGTCTCATCACGTGATCAAGGTTACGTTCTGATGTCGTGTGTAGAGGAACATTTGCATGCCATTGGTAATACAGAGAAAAGTTTCCGAAGGTGAATTTCCATAGCTAAAATAACAGAGCCGTTTTTAATGAGGGCGTTTTCTGAAATCCCACAGAAAGTCATGTCAGAACTGGTTGACGAGGCATCATGTTCTCGCTTTGCCGTTTGTCTAGGTGGGTCCCTCATATCGTCATGGATGCGATGCGTGTTTTCCAGCCCCCCTCCCCCACTCAGCATTGATTTGCTCTCAGAGTGTCTCCTTGCTAGTGTCCCAATATTAACATTATAAAAAAGGCACCCATCTGGCATGATCTAAGTGCACGTGTTAGATTGGTGATTCCTCGTGTGAATCTGGTGGCCACTGCTGCACTGTGAGCTGCGTGTGAAGTTCTCTCTCCTCCGTGTGCTGTCATCAAGATCGCCCCAACGCAAGACCTTCCTAACCGTTACCTTGGTTACCTGTTCCTTCCATTGTGACACGTCCTCCTGTTTGTAGCTCCCGTCAGGATGAGTAATATTTGACAAGCTTGGAGCTTCTCTGAGATTAAAGGCGGGCCATCTGCCCTTTACCGTTCAGTCTGTACTCCATCCCGGCTTCCCTCCTTCTGATCTGAGAGGTTGAACGGCGCGCAAAGCCTCAGTCAACGTTGGTGTTCTGCTCGAAACCTTTGTTTACTAGCCGCCTTTCCTTCCGCTTTTATTATTTTTTTGAGAGAGCTGCTCATCTGTACTCTAGGCAGCGTCGGAATGAGCCAGAAGCCATCTTGAGTTCCTACCGGAAAGCTAATCTGTGTATTAATTCGATTTTGTGCTTTTCAGGAAAGCAGCTACTTAGCCCTCAGGGTTCCAGCCTGCCTTTGATTGTACATCTGAGGCCACCGTTGCTCTCATATGTACAGGCACAATATTTTAATAACGCCTTTGTAATGCTAATTTTGAACACAGATATAAGATCCAGTTCCCGGGTGCTTTTATGACTTGGTGTGGGGAGGGGGTTGGATTCAGAGCTTGACCCCTTGGTGCTCTGTCATCATGGTTACCATGGTTACCCCCTCCCTGAAGAGAAGGAAGAGTGCGGGCAATAAGAGGAAGTCCTGACATGGCTCTCATCAGGGTCTGGACTGTGAGAGCAAGGCTGGCTGCCTCTATGATACTGGAGAAGGTTCTGATGAGGTGCAGGACGGGCGGGCGGTGTCCTGCAACCTCGAGGGCTGCTCCAGTCACAGTCACTTTCTGACCCAATAATCAACCTTGAGAAGCATTTCTGTAAGGCGCCATACAACGTAGTCAGCAATATGAGAGTGTGATCGATGCAGGGAGTTGGACCCACATCCCAGGTCATCGGCTGTGTTCTGCTAAAGCTTCTCTTGCTCTCAATGATTCAATCCTTCATGACCAGAACCATATTCTTTCAGTATCTTTATCGAGCAATTCATATGATTTTCTTATCATTTTCAATATTGCACTAGTAATTAATGCTTTTTAAAACTCCTGCCAGATTTATAAATGGACGTGCAGATATTTTAAAAGCCCTTTCTTTTGATGTTTACGGAGGTGCAAGTCAACTTTTGACCGTTCGCTCTGAGGGATGCTGGTTCAGTTTCCATGGAGATAGACGGGAATCTCTTGTTCTCTTTTCTTGTTGGAATAGAGGCTTAACGCAGGAATTCGGGCCAAGGATTTCGCCAGAGAGCTTTTAATAATCATCCCCCCGGTAACGGAGGTTCTGCCATCCCATAAGCGGAGCCACATCTGCTGGGTGCTAGCACATGCTAATTCAGAATGATGCATCACCTTGTAAAAGTCTCGAGAGCGGCCACCTTCGTGCCGGCCGCGCATTCGCTGGGGACGGTCATGTGATCATCGGGATCAGGAAATCAGTACATTATTCTGTTTATCACCACTGGCAACATGCAGTACTAATTTTTTGCCCATTGTCTGATCCCCCCAAGGATGGGTGGGGGTTTGGCGGTGCTGTGACTTGTGTCAGGGATCATAAACAGATTTACTACATCAGCTTTATGGTGCCATAACGAAAACGCAGCGCGAGTTCCTTTGTCTCCAATGGGTTTAAATGTCCCTTTGTTGATAAAATGCGCATTTTACATGTGTTTTTCCTGCAGCCTCGTGTGACCATGGATGCACGTTCTTCTTTTGACATTTCACGGTGACAAGTCGAATCATTTCATTTAAGTCTGACCGAATCTACAGCTTCGATTCAGCGCATTGATCGTTACTGTCCACTTTCACTCAGTATTGTTTCACTGAAAGCTGCACGCTGAAGCTGTTAGGATCGGAGACAACGAACATTCAATATTCCACACACAAACCATATCAAAGCTTATATAAGGTTAACGTGACATGAAGTGTATTAAGTTACAGGACTGACTCACATTTCAAACAAACCCTTTTTACATGTCGGAACCCCCTCCCCTGCCCCCCCAAGCCCAAACGAATGTGATATTCTTGAAAGGGTTTTATGGTTTGAGGTATCTCAATCAGTTTTAGCCCTCAAACGGATTACATGTCATTACTCGAGATGGTTTCGCGCTGGCTAGATCGTAAGAACGGCTGACTGCATCACTGTGCGAATGCACTCGGACATAAGAGTTAATTAGTCTCCGTAAACGGACGGATAAAATGTTAATTTGCCTCGTGATTGGCCCCCGCATATTCAGCAGGGCAGGAGGGCTTCCTTTGTCTATTGAGTGTCTGCTCTGTTGGCGAAAAATAACCCCCCCCTAATAAAATTCTTGATCTTCCCCCTGGCTTTGTGCTGCCATTTGGTCCCCCCCCCAAATGACCGTTTTAGTGTCATTCTGTGGCCACATCACGCCCTCACCTCCATCCCGAGGGAGGGGGTCGGTCAGGGGCCAGGTTTGTGTTGGAGTGGGGTGTGGCGGGGAGGGGGGGGGGGGGGTACTGCCGGCCCCCTCAGATCAATGGTCCAAAAACTGGCCGCATTGTTCCCGCCTCGTGCTGGGCTCTCACCAGCAGATGTAGAGGAGCGACCCGGGACATTAATCACTGTCGGCTCACCGCTCCGAGAATAATAATAACGGCGGCCGATGGCGCTGCTAATGTCCCAAGGGGCACATGCGAAGATTCTAGAAAAAAATAAAGAGCATGCGCAGCGTCAGACCGGCGGCTCAGCGTTTGCGCCGCATTTAAATCTCCAGACTCACTACCATGCCGCCAGGCTTCCATAAGCCGCTGCTTTAGCTTTTTTCATTAGCCTTGCGGATCGCTGGCTCCACGCTGTTAAACATTACTGCTCTGCTTCATGCGTGTGCTGTTTTATGGGAGCTGCGCCTATGAAGCGCAGTGAGGTTTACAGCTGCCATTTCTATATGTCCCCATATTAATTTGAAGGACTTCCCTGCCTGTCTTGCAGAGTATCGATTTAGCTGACATGGTGAGATTTATTCATGGCATCTGTCGGTGCCCGTATGTGGACCCGAGGGCCCCAGAAGGACGTCTCTGCAGGCAGCCTCTGGCGTTTTCAGAGTTCCCAGGCATGGGGGGGCAGTGAGAGACAGTCACATGACCTCCCACTGCTATCGATAAAAAGCAGGACTGACGCAATGTGCAGAGCGTTACTCAGATCGGATTACGCAGTGGGTTGAGTCGCAGATGATCAGCAGCAGCACTGACGAATTTCCTCCCTCGCATCCAGCATATCTGTGAGAAGTGACACTGCTGATGAGCGTTGTGGGTGGAGGGGGGCACAGGCCGGGCTGCCCACCTCCCGTTCCACTTGCTCCCAGCTTGTGCCAACACACCTCCCCCATCACCTCCCCAGTCACCTCCCCTGCCAGGGTTGAGATTCAAGGTCACTCTGTGTTCTGCATGCACCCCGCACATATACTTGGGGGAGGGCGAGAGGGAGGATACAAGGGCAGGGCTCACACCCTTCCTCCCGCACGGTGGGGCAGAGGACAGGGGCGAATCTGGGAGTCTACAGACAAAAGAAGCAGAAAGAAAGAGAGGGGGGGGCTGGCCTGCACATCTCACGGTCAAATCTGTCACCAGCAGATCCGCTGGTTCATCAGAAGCAAACAGAGCTGAACAGAGTAACGCATCTGTTGGAACTGTGTGATCCCGTGACCACCACACCTCACACTGAAACAGGTCACCTAAAAAAACACACATGTGCGTCACTCTGAGACCTTCCACTGACTACGCCCGCTCCTTATCACCAATCCCGTAAGGGTTCTGTCTCACTTTAGGACACATAGTCCCCCCCTTCCAAGGTCTCTCCTTTTAAGGCTTGATTCCCATATTATTTGCTGTTTTCATTCCTCTCTGCTGTTTACTTAAACCTGCCACCCCTCCCCCCACCCCATACACTGACAGGGTCACATTCCCCATCCCCCGCCTGTGAGCCTGACACAGGAGACCTCATTTGCTTTCATATACTTTTCCTGAGCTTGTTCCCTTATCCTACATTAACATAAGATGTACGCACGACAACGTATAGTAGAGGGAATTTATGTGGATGTTACAATTTATGCGCACTTCCTGGGATGTAATTAGTATTAGTAATTAGTAAATATAATTGAATTATCACACATCATACAGCGACAGGTAACATTTTTTCAGCAGTAAAGTTATTAAGGTTAACATCTGATTCACGGTGTGGAAGTTTAATGGGGATTTGAAGGACAAAAGGAAAACTGCCATAATGAGAAGAAAAGCAGAGAGCAAGAGATCTTCCTCCATCACTAGCCAGTGGCTACATGGATTTACATGGTGAATTCAGTGAGCAGACTCCATTTAATCCTGCTGTAGGGATAATTCATCACTGCAGTCAGGTGTGCTCACCGTGAATCAGGCCAGGTAGAGAGGGAACACCTGGGGAGGGACCCACACAAATGCATTCTCCATAACACCCCCCAGACGTACTGTGCAGCTGCAGTCGCACTTCCACAAGCACATACTGTGCAGCTGCAGTCGCACTTCCACAAGCAGCCATGATAGTCAAACTTCATTCCATAGCAGATAGCAGGCAGCTAGATACTGGAAGGAACATAACTTATTAAGTAAATGCAAAGGTCTATATTTTTTTTTTTCTTTGGGGGGGGGGGGGTGAAAAACGCTGAAAACTCCCAACCCCCCCCCCCCCCCCCCCCCCCCCTCCTTCTAC
>JAODKE010000051.1:5485261-5495626 GCA_026779605.1 Mormyrus hasselquistii
CTCCATTTCCCCCCCCCTGTTCTCCTGGCCATTCTGTAAAAGGACCAGCCAATGACACCCTCCCACTGAATCACAGATATCTGCCGTTCCCGCCCCCCCCCCCCCCAGCCCCCGTCCCTGCCCAGCTTGCAGAACCTTTGGATAAATGTTCCGTTTTTCAACCCTGGGGAGTCATAGCCCCTGTGGGAGTCCAGAGCCTCTCAGCTCCTGCTATCAGACCGACAAGGGTGTAACTGTCAGATAAACTGCCTCGCTCTCATTATCAGTTATGTCCGTGGTGCTGTAACAACTGCAGCTGTAACCAAAGCATTAAACAATAATGCTGCAGGCAGCTGGCAGCACTGTCCACTCGCTGACTTATAAAGTACAGAGTTTATCGAAACTTTTCACTGCATCTCTAGTGCAGAAAGGTGCCACTGTATCAATGCGTCCTGAAATTTTAGCACCGTGCTTATTTTTGCTTTTTCAAAACTCAGATCTACAGCATGCCCTTAAAAAGTATATAACTGTGACAAACTAGCTAAATCAAAATAAGTTTTATGTTCCCATGACACGCTCTGATCCCTTATGCACAGTCCTAAGTAATAATTAATGGAACTGTGAAGTGCACTTTAAAATGTACATTATTGGTGGAATGACCTGGCGCAAAGAGAGCCCCTATTTAATAATGCATTCACAAAGTTACTCCCACATACACCAAATGTTCCAGTTACATCGTTTTGCCCTTGGGGTACATATGTGTCCTCTACGGCCACACATGCACCGCCTGTCCGTCCCCTCAATGACACCCCCTCCCCCCATTGCATTATCCTAAAAAAGCATTAGGCATTCCTCGTCCTCGGCATCCTCCCGAACCCCCTCCTGAAAGTCACCCTGCCGGCTCCCACAGCCGAGCGTGTTTTGTCGCGCCCTCATTTCTCTCTTCTCTCATCCGGCGAGGCTGATCTCTTGCCGCTTTGCCAAGCAGAGTCGTCATTCCGGCACAAAGTGTGGCCATGGCCTTAGCTATACAGACCAAAGAAGGAGAAAATGAGTAGAGCCGCCGTGTCCTCATTGAAATTCTGTAGGCTCGTCTGAGCCCTGCAGGAATCCCGTGTTTGCGCAGCCTTATTACTGACGGGATCTGTAAGGGATTTTCAAAACGTTTAACGCTTATATGTGCACTTTCATGCCTTAAAGTTATAGCATCATAAAACAAAAGTGGACGTGGTTTCTGAGGGCTACAGACCCTCGAGGTCTAAGATTCGCAGTTTGAAGCTCTTTGCTTAATGTACACGTGCTGTAGTTTTCCTACAAATAGTGACACGGAAATAGCGCTTAAACACACGCAACAAAAAATTACAATGGTTGCTTCACCCACCCGTAGGAGATTTAAGTGTGGTGAGTCATGAACCGCAATGTCACTTCCCAATCATGTGCGTCAGGTCTTTATGGTTTATTGTAGAAATACTTGTGTTTTATACAAGCTCGTCTTTTCATTTTTTCATTTTCATCTTTTCTCGCGGTACCGGCAGAAAATCCTCGTGCTGATTTTTTTTCTTCTAAATATTCATTAATGAATAATGAAATAGTATAGGAAAACGCAAATGATTTGTTTCCATAGGATGAGAAGTAGTAAATGTGTATTTGCAGTCAGTGTCATTTATGAAATCGATGAATAGTCTTTACTTTGTCTCCCTCTGCTGGTTAAAATAGATAAAACCTGTTCCCATATAAACACTAATTTCTTTTAATGTGTTTTATACACTTAAACCACGGCAATATGAGCTTGAGATAATCGTATACAAGAATCTCTTACATTTAACTGATGATTATTAAAGTGTATATGTGTTCATCACCATTGGGAGCAAATAAGACAAATCAGCTAAATCAGCCATGACAATTTAAAATGAAAGACACGATTGGTATATTTAGCTGTTTAATATAATAAAATATGCGTAATGATAAAAATTCAAATACAAAAAATACAGCAAAGGCTGGTGAGCCAAACATCATTATTTTGTCACAGAAAATAATAATTTCAAGAGAGAATGGTGTCATATTTAAAAAACATGAAGCATATTGCGGACCTGGTGGTGCTCTGGGACGGCTCCCTGCTCCTGTCTAACAGCTGGGGTGTCTCATTAAGGATGAGCTGGGTTTGTTTCGGGTCAGTGGTACCATGTGCTTGGCGAGGCGCTCCTGTCCTATGACTTCCGAGCGTCTAAAAACAAAGCCAATCTGTGCGGCACAGCTGGAGGGGCGTGGCCTGACCCGGAGGGGGCGGTCCTCGGTCTCCAGGGCACACTTTTAGGGTTGCCTGGCAACCAGTCATAAACCTGATGTCCAGATAATATGCTGTAAAAGTAGGGGAAAAAAACACGTTGCGATCTTTGCTGAAGTTCTATGTTCTCTTTATTTTTCCTGCTGGTGGCTAGAGGGTACAAGTGTGCCCCAGTTTCTGGGGTGAATAATGTGCCGTCTTGGTTCTGGATAAAAGGGTATCATTCCTTTTGTCTGCCCAGTAGGGCATGAGTAACATTCACCCACTGATAGAAGCGCTTGAACACATCACTGTCAAGGAAATGCATACCCCTTTATCCCGTGTTGTTTAAATAAACCTTGCTGTACGATGTTATGTGTAGTCCACATGTATAAACCTCCGTCCCACATTAATCCATCCTACGTTACACCCACTTACCTACTAGACCTTCTGTACCTTTAATCCTCCAGTGTTCCACCATCCTGCTCACATCTCCTACCCACCAAAAGCCCATTCATCTGCACACATCCCAAACCCATTCCCTGTCTGGAACATCGCCCATCCTGGAGCGGCTCCACCTGCTCCTGCCTTCCGCCTGCCCAGCACGGTGCCCCGGTGGTGTTGGGAACTCTGCTGTGCCAGCAGTGGTCGCGCCCTCTCAAGGTCAGGTGGTCACCAGAGGTTGCAGTCCAGCATCTCCGCTTTCTATTAATCTGACTCACCTTGGTATAGTGCTTTATTACGGCCACCTGTGGGCCTGAAGATTACATGTGGATCCCTTGATTTCTGTCGCAGGAGGTGCTCGGACGTGCGAATATCATCAGCAAAGAGTGGTCGGTCGCATCAGGACACCATGCCATTGCAGGTCACATAGCCACAGAAGCAAGCATACGCCATCGGCACTTCAGCAACACCAATTATCCTAACTGCACGTCTTCGGAAACCCATGCAACTCAGGGAGAGCATGCAAACTCCACACACACACAAAGCAGAGGCTGAACTTAGACCCCCTACAATGACTCCCCTGGGTTAGGTTTCACTCTCTGGAAAAGCAGCTAGGGGCTGTGATGTAATGATTACATACATGTGCGGCTGTTGACGTTCCTTTTCAGTTTGCGGGAGCCTTTGCATGCTTATATTAATAAGACATTCTACAATATTGGTCTTCATAATGCTGCTATATGAAGATGAATAGACTGCACCAGTTGGACAGTGGCTGTCATTAGGCAGCAGTGTGTGGCATTTTTGAAGTCTTGGTTTTCTGTCCTTTTCAGTGAATCTGACACATCGATAAATCCATCCAATCATGTTCTGAAGCGGGGGGTCCTGAGCCTATTGGCACAAGTCAGGGAACAACCCAAGATGTGGCACTAACCCATCGTGGGGCACACAAACATACACGCCTAGGATCAATTCAGTAACTCCAATTAACCTCAGCATGTTTTTCTGACTGCGAAGGGAAGCCAGTACCTAGAGGAAACCTCGTGGAGCCGCGGCGGAGAATGAAACCCAGGTCGCAGAGGTGTGACGCGACAGTGCTGAGCACTCCGCCACCCCTGTCAGTTCACCGTATCTGTATTCCGTGTTCCCATGTTCAAATATTCAGGCAGGAGTGCCGAGCTACTTTCAAAAGCTTTTTCAAACCTCCCACTGGAGAGGAAGGTTGCTTTGAGGTCACCCGTGTGCCGCTGGTCAGGGCATGGAGCCATTCCACTCACACCCTGCCCCCCCCCCCATCACAAGCCCATTACACTCCCCCTCTCTCTTCAGTATTGAGCTCTTCAAATCAAATAAAAAAATTGTATTTGTCCCCAAGGGACAATTTGAGGCACGTAGAGCAGTGTTGCACAGACACAGAACCAGACAAATAATAAAAAAAAAATCAGAATAAAATAATAATAATAAATTGCAGTTGCAAGTAATCAAATTAACAGACTAACTCACTAACATAAGATGCAAAAATAGGGAGGTCAATAGGTAGCGGGGAATGAGAATGTGGTTATATCTCTGAGCTCTTTGTAGAAACCCTGTTCTGATTGAAACAGGAATTGCTAGGCAGTATCCATCGGGAAACTCTAACTGTAACTGTAAGTTCGCAGGGAAGAATCTGTATTTGTTTTGCTTTTTTTTCTAATACCGTGCTATTTAATCTATAACCCGATTTCTCAGTGGAATGCACTTTGCATTACAGAGCAGGAAAACTAAGCTTCAGGAATTCCATCAATTATGAAAGAATTATTGGAGGTAATTGTCCCCAAATTTCCCGCTTTCGCTGTTATTAATCTACAAACAAGCATGATTTTCCCTGACATCTGCAGGAACAGACACACAGTAATAACAAGCCTTCTAGGCGGAGGTAGTCTTACCTCTTTGCTACCACTGGAGGTCAGGCCAACCTCAAATATTGCACCAGACAGAAAACCGCTGAACTAAGGTACCTTATTTAATTCATGGGAAAACCTTTGCGTTCATAACTTTACTGCTTAATAATATTTGTAATGCCAGTTCAAAACAATTTAATATGCTGTTGCTTATACAAGGAGAGGAGATAGAAAATGTAGAGATTTTTATCCCCGAACATGCTGCCCGAAGCGAACCCCGCACAAATAATCGGAATCCACTGGACGGTTGTATGTCATCGCCGTGTGCGCGTCTCAGTGTCTCTGCATGGGAAACAGCAAGTTTTCCTTTAGCTTCTTCTATTCAAGGGGGTAGATTTAGGTATGGACGGTGCTTACCAATATCGTGGGAGTACTGTGTGTGTTTAGAGGTGCGGGGAGGTGAGAGGTGGTCTCATGATGACAACACCGTTTAAGGGGGCCTATATAGCAAATGAAAAAAATCGTAAGAAATAATTCTGGATGCATTACGTTACATTGCAGCTATTCACGCAAGTCGTACGATTCCAGTACTTTTTGTGGCACAGACACTAGCTAGTTAGCAGCTGGATACCCTGTGCTACGGAAAAGAATGGATGAGTTTTACGTGTATATAGCACTTTTCCAGACACCCAGAGCGCTTTATAGAAGCAATGGGGAGCCGCTTTGCCCACCTGGATGATGCGATGGCAGCCATTCTGCACCAGTACGCTCACCACATAGTAGCTAAGGTGGTCAAGGGGAAGGAGAGAATTTACTAATTACATACAGCGAATGATTAGGAGGGCAAATTTGAAAGGGCCACAGTGGGCAATTTTAGCCAGGACATCTAGGTACCACCCCTACTCTTTCACAAGATGCCCAGGGATCTTTTATGATCTCAGAGGGTCAGGACCTCAGTTTTACGTTTCATCGGAAGGACGGCACCATTTTTACAGCGCAGTGTTCTCATCACTGCATTTTTACAGTACAGTGTTCTCATCACTGCACTGGGGAACTGGGATCCACACAGACCACAAGAGGGGCTTTCCAATACAGAAGTCCATCCTTAATGTTTGTTATATAAATGAATCGACAGAATTCGTGTTCTGCTGCTCTGGGTGGTGGGGGTGGGGGAGGTGTTGCTCACTGGGTCCTGGCCAATGTTGCAACCAATCCTGTGCCCTCGGGGACCCCACAAGCCCCCAGGTCAAGCGCCTGTCGCTAGGAAAGTCTGTGCACATCACCGAAAATAAAGGATTCCGTGATTCGCAAAGGTAGTAAAAGCGTAGAAACTTCCAGGACTTCGTCTAAACTCATGTAGACCTCTGCTCCTCTTTTCATTTATAAAGCCTGTCACCTTTATTTATAAAGCAATCTGTCATACACAAGTGTCTCATTTCCTCCAATACTTACCGCATGCGCAAAACAAGCTAGGAAAGGCAAATAAAGACTAGACCTGAGCGTGTCAAGAACGCTCACCTTCCGATTGAGGTAAAAAGTGCAGTGAACAAGCAGAAATACAGATTTCCCTTAATTAACGGCTGCCACCGCATAGATGAACAGAAATAGCTTCCTAATTGTGCAGCTTGCACACCCAGTGCATGCACAGCTACCTGCTCTCCTCCTATTAGTGGCAAACATGACGGCAGTCTAAAGCAATTATTTTAATAAGCTGCCAAGAGTCCCAGTTTGAAATCTGACGTGTCACAGGTATACAGCTTGTCAGGTCCACATTAAAATATAGTTAAATTACATTTGCTCCTAGCTGAAGTCCTTCGGAGAGAAGCTTTGCTGTAGCTCATTCATTTTATGTTTGGTGCTGTTGAGATAGACAGAATAGAGGCAGCAGATTTTATTTCTGCCTATTTCTCAGTTCTGTTGGACTTTGTTATTATAGTGATCTGAATAATTTCTTGATAACTTGCCTCCAACAGTTTGCGCATTTGAAATATTAACGCCTATTGATATCAAAAGGGCATAATTACTAAAAGCTTAGTGTATCTAAATCTGGGATGTTATAAAAATACAAACATCAGCGTGCTCACTGGGCGCTTTAATCTTTCCATTTCAGCGTTTCTATAATTTAATTAAGGACAGAGATCCCGTAAACTAGCGACATAAAGCCCACTAGTATGTTTGCTAGCTGATTATTACTCACCAGGAATGAGTATTTACCTCAGTGCAGCAGTATAATTGTGACTGACAGATACATGAGGATTGTTCCTGCAAATGCCAGCTTGGTTTAATTGTAATTCCACAACAAATAATATGAGAAACTGAGCTCATTTGAGAACCGGTAACAGCAGTCTATTAAAGTTATTAACCTGTAATGTGAGCGCACTTCTTAGCTGTGTAAATTTATACTAATAACGAGTTTAGAGACGGAGCGTCGTTATCAGGTCTGGCGGTAGCAGCTTGCCAGCTGGACCGTGACGGAGAGCAAACGTGCTCGACGGTGTGAAATTACTCCATTGCTCTTGTTATAACTGAGCAGAACCCGTGAGGTCGTTAGCCAGAAAGAAGGGCAATTTAGCTTGCAATCATTAAACAAATGTGTTTAATGTGTTTTTGCGTGTGTCTAAACAGTTGACTTATAGCCTTTGTCCCATGAAAGAGATCATTAGTAGGTATTACAGTTTATTACACATTTATTAAAGAATTCATTAGAGTTTTGGAACCATTCGGTTTGCGTGGGATGATATGTTATTTCTGAAAGCCCAAAAGTCCTTCGATGTTGTTTATATATTTTTAAATATTGATAAATGAAGAAATATGGGCATTTTATATGGTTTCTTTTTCTTTAAATGATCAGCTGACGCGCCCTTAAATTTTGCAGTGGCTGCGTATTAATGGGGAAGACAGTGTCTTACTGTGTCCTTTGTGGGAAAAAAACACATAGCTTGACATTTGAAATGATTATTTTAATCATTCTCCTCCAGAAGGAGTGTGTTGGTGTGACATCAAAGCCCCCGCTTTCCGGATCTCAAGGGCGAGAATCCAAGCAGAATGGCCTCAAAAGCTGTCAAGAAAAAAAAACATTTTTTTATCCCTCAAGGTGTTGAAAACAATCGTGAGGATAAAATATGTCTAGGCAGGGTCTTCCCATCTGTAATCGGGCCGACAGGAGCTCTGTGAAGGAAATATTCTGGTCTCGTCTGGACCCATAGAGGAAGATGCGCTTCCACAGTGCGTCGTTTGAAGTCAGAAATCTTTAAAGCATCCTGGGTCATCTCCATCGATTTCTGCTTCGCGCCTTTTGAAAAGCTGGGGGGGCGTGGGGTGGGGTGAAGCCTGATCTCTCCTGTACGGTGCTAATGTAAAATTCAGCATTTTCAGTGAGCGGGGGCCGCCAAAGGATCCCTCAGCCCGTCTGAAAATGGAGAGCGTGATTTTAGCCACTCGCCCTGGTGTGTGGGAATGTGCTGGAGGGGTTCAAGGCGTACTGTTCGAAGAGAGGGGGGCGGGGGCTCGTTTGGTGTTCTGGGGGACTCTATTCCAGACTGCAAATGTGCAAACAAAACACAGCCCGACGTCGACTTTCACCTCCAGGCCTGTGAAAGTCAGACCCAAGTGCTGCAAAGTTATGCTTCCGGTGAAGATTCACGGGTGGCTTCAACATTTCTGTGAAAGATTCTCTTGGGAAATGTACTGTATTTGTCCTATGATTTTGCGGGCCGGTGTTCATTACAGTACGTTTGAATTTCTGTCAGATGCACATTTAAAGTTCCCCATCTCTGTTTTCAGGGTGTCACAGTTACCTGGTGTCATTATTCAAACCCTCCCCCTTTCCCAGTCTGTCCCGCCCCACATGTGGCTGTCAGGGGCGCCAAGAGGCACAGGTGTCTCGGGAGATGAGCTCTGGTGGCTTGTGTATAAGAGCATACTTTACTATACTCTACATCAGAGGTGGATAGTTCAGTTCCAGAAAGAAAAAATCCAGACCAAGGTTTTCTGTCAACCAACCAGTTGAGTATAAAGAGACACAGTCACAGAGTACCCAGCTGGTTGGTTGAAACTAAATCTTGGTCTGGATTTTTACTTTCTGGACCAAAACTGTCCACCTTTGCTCTTCATGAATGATAGTAATAACTGACACATTTTCCTATAGATGACAGTCTGTATGACAAACATAACACATACAGTCTGACTTTTTAGTTGATGAATATTAATAGCAATGAATATGCTTGAGTTATCTGAATTGAACTGATGTTTATATGTATGTTATGTATCTAATACAGACAATGAATGATCTCACCAGGCCTTCTCTACCTGAGATCTGATCCAAGCTAACTAAAGGAACTAATTAGTGTGATTTCGGTCAGAATGGCTTGGCTTGGCAGATTGTTGGCATTTTGGCCATGAAGATTCCGGAACGCCCGGCAGGATTCCAATTTGCTGGTTCTACAGCCCTGTTCCGTCAGCTGGGCACTCTCCCAACTCGTTATCCGGAGAGACAGTTCCGCGTGGTTATTAAATCACAGGCCGGATCAAGCCGTGCTTCTGCCGTAAGCATGTAAACGGTAAGACCTGCTTATTTATGAGTAGCTTTGAGGCGGATGCTCGCTACTGCGGCTGGTGCTGCTTCCTGAAAAGCGGCGCCTCCTCCTGGCCAGACCACCCACGGAGGTGTCCCACAGCCCTGTCATTTTCTCTATCACTATTATGCGCAACAAGAAAAATAATGTGTACAAAACGCAAGGCGCGGTGATCCACTGTGTTTATGTGTAGGCTGACGGGAAGCCCCCCCCGTCAGGCCTACAGGAACAGAGGCGGCTGGAAGCTGATCAGACACGGGGACGTCCTTAGTGAGAGGCGGAGGGGCAGGAGGAGGAGCTCACCTTCACACTTTTACAGCCATTGCTTCTTTCCTTTCAGCCTAAACTCTAAAAGCAACAAAAGAGCAATAGCTGTGCCTGCGCTCACAGCACGGGCCTCCGCACTGCTGACATCCATGCATCCCCTCCAGCAAGTCAAAGCAATGCATGATGCAGTTCCACTGACAACCTTCAGGGGGAGCAGCCATGCCACAATTTTAGATTTTGCGCATAAAAGACCAGCTTAGAAACGCTAGTATAGCTAACTGGAGTTACGTTTCTCTTGCATTGAAGATAAAATAATGCATTGATCAGGTCGTCAGGGTTCCTCCCACCTTTATGAGCTGTTAAGTTGTTGACTTAAACATGGCATAACATATTTCTTGCCTCTGTGTTCACGTAAATCCTTTGTGTTGCTGGACTACCAGCCTCTTCGCAAATGTACCCTTTGCTAAATCTCAGTAAAAACACTCTCCCTCTGTGGATGTCCATTATACATTTTTAACTTATATAGGCTTTATTACAAAGTCAACCTTCCCCAAACTGCCCATTAAGACCATTGCCCCCCCCCCCCCAACCACAACCATATTATATGCACAACTGGCTGCACACTAACAGACCTCAGCCTCACAATGAAGGTGACCTTTAAACTTTAAACCCAGCACAAAGCATTCCAGTTGTTGTGCTCCCTGCCATTCTGTGGCGGGTTATCCTGTAATTGGCTTGCCAGTGGCTTTTCGGAGTCTATTGAGCCTTTAAACAGCATTAGATTAATGACCAGGACCTTGTTTCCCCATTTAAACAAACCAGTTTTACTGCTGCCTGGGACTAGGGGGTGTGTGCTGTGGTTGAGGTTGTTAAGGGTGTCTGGTGGGGGGGGGGGGGGGGGGGTGGGGGGGGGGGGTGGGGGTGTTTTTGAAGGGGGGGGTGGGGCAACGGGGGGGGGGGG
>JAODKE010000051.1:5514725-5528036 GCA_026779605.1 Mormyrus hasselquistii
GCTCACTGCCAGCCTGCTCTGCTTTTCTAATACAGTAATTCAGATCACAAGACCCCACCCACTCTCCCCATCCTATCTGGCGTCTTTATCTAAAAGTCATCTTCTGTCTTGAGCTCCGTCAGCTGTCAGGGTCTGTTTTATTCTGGATACGGACTGAGGAAGTTACATCTCTGCCCAGGTACTGCTTCTAGTTACCAGGCATAGAAACACATTTCCTGTTTTCATAATTGTTTGGATAATTTTGAGGAAAACATTTTATGAAACTGAGACAGAAGATTAGATCTGTTTAGAAGTGAAAATAAAAAAGAACAATTTAAATCCTTGGAGAGGAGGCCATTTTTCCATCCCAGAATCTGCGGCTCTGCCTTAACCTGTCCATCTTTTTTGTAGCTTCAAAAAAACCGGATCGGCTGTTACTGCGATAAGAGAATCTTCCCCACCTTCAGAGCCTGGGAGTTAAACAGCACGGTGTGTACGGTGTGACCTACACGGGACAAGCTTGGGGTAGGATGAACCTGAAATCTCTGCAGGGGCCTGAGAGACACGCTCCACCCGCCGCCGCGTCCTTTCTCGCCCGTCTGCTCGAATGCCTCGTCGCCCTCTTTGTGTGGGCCATAAAAGCTCGGACACTTTTCAGGCTCCGCGGCTACGATTGCTCCGAAACGCCACGGAGACCTTTCTCTGAATTCCCCGAAATACCTCACACGGACCATTAAATCTTCCTCCTCACACTCATCCGCCACTCAGTCTTTGCATCTCCGCCACGCCCCCCCCAATGATCCCTCTCATGATAAATATTTGGAAAGTTCTCCTGATACATTGAAGAAGCAGAACTTTTAAATATCAGATGATAATATGTAATAGAAAAAAATGTATATTTTTAAAATAACAAATGATGATATTTACGTTGAATCGCTTTTACCTTAAATAAAACCCCGTGGTAATTGGACCTCTAACTCAGTCGCGTAAGTAACAATCAATTAACGATAGTTTATGCACCAGATGCATGTCGCAGTCCCCGTACACAATTAGAAACTTAAAGTTCATCCTTAGTCTGTTTGTTCTGAGTCTGACGCTGAGAATTTTGTGGGGAACAAAAAAATCTCCAAGCCTGGAAGGGCAGAAGATGGGTGCCGGGGAGGGTTTCTGCACTTTGAAGAGGTTGTTTAACGTATGTTAAACAATCCAGTGTTCTGCGGAGCTCCTGAGCACGGAGAGCCCTGTGAAACTCGCCAACATCCTGTCACCCGGCCGACAGCTGAAAGGCGGCGTTTGCTGTCAGACGGCGTTTCTGCTGGGCTTCTCGCTGCTCTGCTAAGCATGTGTAAGCTGACAACAGAGAGCGGCGTGTTCGAGTAACAGAAGAGTCAATGCTAAGATAAATGAATACATAATGACATAATACTGATCGACATTCAAATGAGGGTGGTGAAGATCATTCCCATCTAGAGGGATTTTATGTTTCTCCCATTCTGAACCCAACCCTGGCCGTCGCCAGCGCGTGACTCTTCATGTTGCACCGAAATGTCAAGCCTTGATTATTCTGGGCTGGCGTACAACAACCATGTAGTGGAAAAAATATGTCATTCTCCCGTGACCCTTTATAATGCAAGCAAATCATATTCATGTAGACATCGGATATGACAAACTTTAGTAGATGCGAATTGATCATGAGTTGGCAAAAATTCCCAAAAAAAATCTAATCTGATTATAGTCATCACCACTGGCTTTGGACCTATAATTTAACGAAACCTTTGCAGTAGTTAATGAACTTTACATTAGAGAAATTGAAATTGGACTAGTCAGTTCTTCTGTAATGGGTTGGCACCCCATCCTAGGTCGATCCCTGCTCTATAGCCACTGAGACTCTGCATAGAACAAGCAGGTATGGATGGATGGATGGATGGATAGTCAGTCCTTAAAGAGGAAGTGAAGATTATAGATTTCTGATTCCCAAAACATCTAGGAAGTAATGCTGCAGATTGCTGTGAAAACCTGCTTTATAGAACCACGAGAGTGATGTCATATTGTGGTAGATTAAAAAACCCATTCACTTAAAAAAAGAGAGAAAATTCACAGCGATCTCTGTGATCCTGACGTAACTCTAGCTGTCAGATCTCCAGAAGAGCTGCAGAGGGCTGCAGGAGAGATGGAGATCACAGGTAACGCGTGGTCAGGAGGCCCGACCTCCTTGTGGATGGGAATGAAGCCGGTGCTGCTCCCATCCCCTCCCCGGCTGAGCAGCAGCCTCACAGATCGGCGGCGGCGACATCACTGATTCCGGCCCTAATCAGGTATTAGCCAGGAAAGCCGAGGGGGGGGGGGGGCGAACAGATAATCTCAATATTTACTCCATCTGCACTCACATACAAGCCTGGCTTATCTCCGCGACATCAAAGATACTCTGTAAAAAAAAAAAAAAAACAGATAATGGAGTTCAGATGGAAGCTGATCGAGTGCAAGATGTTAACGGGAGCCCGAACCGTGGGAGAAACGGCGGCCAAGGTCCCGTTTTATTCACAAGGGGCGCAGAGCTTCAGACGTTTAACACGCGCGTCCTTCCATCGGCAGCTCCGGCTGGGAGTGAGGGGGAATGCATTTTTTATGAGACGTGGCCCATCATGAAATATTCTGGCGTGAGGCTTTGGCAAATCCAGCGGCTGTCGCGTGTAGGTACAGCTGGCAATTAATGCAACTGGATACGAGGAGAGAGGGAGATTTTTTTTTAATTTAGTATTTACGGAGATTGACACCAAAGCTGTGCACGTCTGGGTTTTTGTGGAAATTTCCAGAAAGCCGGTATTGTAATGTCAGCAGGCGCCTTTAAATAGAGATGTGCGTCTTTTTTTTTTTCTTTTTTCTTTAAGGTATAATTCCCCATAACACAGGATCACATACTCGCACCCGGACCAAGATGCTCGTGTCCAAGAGTCACATGATGCTGTGAGAGTCATATGATGTGGTGTGAGCAGACCGGCACAAACGTTCATCTGGAGGCAAGAACCTCAGGAGTGTTGAGAAACCATATGCTCTGGACTTCATTCGAAAAGCCGGCACACGGAAGTCTGTCCGCGGGGACCTTTAAAACTGCTCTCTGGCAGTGGGAGCTACCTCATTAGTGGGAATTAATTGTAGGAATGATAAAAGGTGAGGGATTGGGGGAGCTGCGGGGTGGTCACGGATCCCACCCTTCGGGGACAGGCATTGAAGCCCCCCCCCAATCTCTTGGGGGCTTTGCTCCCGCCCGGCTTCATCTTGAAGACTCGCAGAATCCCGCACAAGGCCGTGAACTTTCTGTCCCTGAGGTGCTTCCGTAGTGGGGGAGGCGGACCGGAGGGTGACCTCAGATGAATTATTCAAACCTGCCTGCGTGTTAATATTGCATTTGACATAAAAAGCTCCACTTTTTCATTACTGACCACTTCATTAACAGCCCGGCATAGTTATTCAGCTGCTTGACTTGATTTTGAAAATCTTTTTTAGTTCTGATCCAAAAGTGTCACTTTGCCTGTTGTCGCCGAGCACGGAGCAAATCCCATCTTAATCAAAGTGCACACCGCAGCAGTCCCCCGAGCCTGTGTTTAGAGAAAATGGGGTTGGGGGGGGGGGCTTCTCTTCAGAAGGTCACGGGGTGGATGGCGACCAGCTGTTCGCTGAGCTCGTCTGAGTGTCCAATTATCTACCTTTGTTTCTTCTAACAGCTGTGCTCAAGATGGTTTTTAAAATAAAAAAATACCACCTAAGTGTGCCTGCTGAGCTGTTGAGGAGACCTTTCTTCATTTCTCTGTTTCTATAAGTCAGTGTGAAGTTTTTTTTGGGGGGGGTTGGGGGGGATACAGGACTGAGCCTCTAGAAATTGATTTTGAAGGGCTGAAAAAATTCACAGCCTGGTAGTAATTAGCCAAAACGGATCATTGACTCGGTGACTCGGTGACTCCTTCCGCCGCAGGTTAAGCTCAGTTTCATCTCGCACTCGGCACTGCCTGCCTCTTCCCCAGCCTGTCTGTGTTCGCCTGTCACAAGACGGCTCTTTATGGTTATACTCTCAGCACTGTGTCATAGCATTTGGGTTTTAACACAGCTGTAGGTGGGGTTTACAGGGAAAGGAAACCATTAGCCTAAATAACCAGTAACCAGAATAACCAATTTGCATATCAACTATCCGCTGATTCAGTGATTGAAGGTTAGGGACGCATAAGCAATTTCCTACCATACCACCTATGTAAAATATTGATCTAATCTGTAAGGGGTAAACCTTATTAGACAGCTGACCTGGATTATTCCATAACTGAAGCTCCATTAAAACAACGATAATAATAATTATTTTCTTCTTTTAATTATTATTATCATTATGATCATGTACTACATTAATGGTTGGAAGACTGGCCGTGGGGGGCAAACAGGTGCGCGTGACTCTCCTCAGAACCTGCCTCTCCGTTTCAACATCACCGCTGGCCCCAAAGGCTGTGCATTTAGCCTTGGGGGGGCTAAAAGGGATTCAAGGCATGATTTAATCAGCGACACCCGAAGCAATGCGTGAGCTGCACTCAGGGGAACCCCTGCTTAACGTTCACGATATGTTCATGGCTCCAGTGGCAGCAGAAGAGAAGATGGAGACCTGAGGAGGAGATAAGTCTGAAAAGTAAAATTATGTCTGGGGGTTTGGGTTACTGAGGCTGGTTAGTGCTGGTAAAGGGAAGCAGACAGAATGTAAATTAGGTTAGTGGCACCTAGTGGAGGTTTTTCCTACCACTCAAACTGAACATTTCCCTCGGCCCCCAAGGTTTGGCCCCCTGTTGGTCAAAACAATCATTACAACATTAAATAAAAGAATTCCTTATTTAGGAGATTCCGAAGCAGCATGTTCTGCTAACCAGTTAGCTAGCAACTATCTTTTGACTCTACTGGCTAGGTATTTTTTTTGAAGCATTGGGGGTGGGGGGGGGGGTCTTTTTTGAGTTGGGTACCAGAAACAGCAAAATTACCCCTGCTAATACCAGAGATCTGATAAAGAAAAAGAGAAACTCCTTCATGTACAGATGCATCGTATAACTCATGATTATGGGCCCATCCATGAGCTCATATAAATCTCTTTAAATGCCTAAAATCCAAGGAAAATCTGGTCAAAGTAAATTGATGAACTGGCGCGTGCAGAGCCGCGCACGAAGAGCTTTCTGAGCGTCCGCTTCAGCTTTGGTCACATGACCGCCCGGATAGACACGTTACTGAGGATCTCAGGATGGCCGACTCGTCTCCGGGCACTGTGAGGTGAGCGTGATGAGGGGCTTCACCGCAGGTCAGGTGAGCTTGAAAGCGGAGATTGTTCACGTCTTAATTTGTTTTGCAATTAAATAAGGGGTTGAGAGAGAAACGCCGAGATGATTGCTAAATTAAGTCGGGATGCACATAGCAGCTGAGCTAGGTGACTCAGAGCATGACTTGGGATGCTGAGGAGGTGTTGGGATGCCCAGTGCTCCCAGTATCACACTCCAGGTGGTTCAGCCCCGAACAGGTGAATGGTGGTCACCCCAATCACGATCCCAACAGAAGGTGACGGCAACTCATGTTGTCATGCTTCCCTCATACAGGTCCCGCACTCATTATTTATAAAGACTGCAGAAGATATTGGTGTTAATTAGGGTTAATGGTCACTGGGCTTCACTTTATTAAATAGGATTCTGAGAATGTCAAGCCTTCTTGTCAGGAAAGAAAGTGCTCATGGCCAAACAGTTCCCCTTGTGACGGACAGTGACTCACAGGCCACGGGATACGACTCACCGTGATGTGTCTTTGGCAGCCGAAGGGGGGCCTCACAGCCAGACACACCCCCCCCACCATGCATCATAGCCTAGGCTGATGTTTGGCACAGTAAAAATAACGGATTAAACAAAGACCAGAAGGTCTACAACTTTATGCGAACAGGAGCCTTAATGTATGAAGGCTGGCTGCAGAATGGATGAATCGAGAAGAATATCGCATAGAATGATGATTATCTGTGATCCTAACACCTCTTAGGATGCATGTACGGGTTCGGTCTTGTGCCTGATGTACTCATCTATGGGGTTATTAAGGGGAAGACCAAAAGTCACCCCCTGCCGGCATCAGGGAGGGCTGGTGGTGTCCCCCTGGGGTCGCAACAATACTCCCCCACTTCCTGGGATTCTCCCATCTGACCGGCGTGTGATTAAACTTTATCCCGGCCCTTTAGATCCAGCCCTTTCAGCGTGTTGCTATGTAACGCGCTCCAGGCCCAGCGTTACGCAGACCTCGTCCGGCATTGTCCGGCGGTGTGTAGCTGATGTCGCCAGTGGTGGGGTGGGGTGGGGGTGGGGGTGTTAAGGTGTAGGAGGGTGTAGGGCGGTGAAAGAACGTGGGTGATTTATTTGGTCGCGGCATGAATAAACCCTCTGATGACCCCCGGGCTTTTCGGAAAAGCGCCCAATAAAAATGGCAGAGTGATTACCGTTTCCCCGCCCACCCTGCAGTAGAAGAGAGGCTAAAGGAAATGTGTGGGGAAAGTGAAGCGGTGCTGAAAGGGCGTTAATGACCAACACACGGGTATATTGTCCTGGGATCTATTGTTGTGCCGAGATAAAAAGAACTTGCCTAAAATAATGTGGGAAGGCAGAAGTGGTGACCCTTATTACTGGATTGTAAGTTCTACTAAACATTAACTTCATTACATGGCAATTAAAGACAGTAATTAGAAGGACAAAAGGTACCACTTTATTATGGGTGGGGTGCTTTCAGAATAGCCCCCAGTGGCATACATAGGTCAGAGTTTTATATCTGGGCTCTGAAAATGTCTTGACTGGGCCAGGAACAAAGGGGACAGGTTTAACCACAGCACAGCACAGGCACCGATGCATTCTGGGAAGCCGACTTCTCACGTAGGGCAGACAGCGACAGTTTTTCAGGCGAAATGTGACATTAATGTGTTCAGCCTGACAGGGAAGCGATAAAGCTTTCACTCACAGACAATAAGTTGTGCACGCAAAACCAGTGAAATGTAATTCCTGCAGTGGCTAAATGTTTTCTCACACACGGGCTGATGTTAACTATGCACATTGATCCTGTACTAATAAGGAAATCGGAAAATATCACTCGTGCCTACAAATGCGTATCACTTTATCCAGACATGAATAGCAGCTAAAATGAAAATAAAGTTTCAAAGCTCTCTGATAGTAGTTGAAGAAATTGTTGCATATCCACCTTTTATTTAGTGTTTCATGCACGGTTTTATTTTACCCAACATAAATTTTTTACAGTCTCTACAGCAGAGCTGTTCAAATCACGGTCCCCAAGTTCTGAGCCCTCCTGAAGCCTCTGGCCAATCAGAATCAGTAACTATATATTAAACTAACTATTTGGGAGGACCGAAAACACGGCCTGGATTTGGAATCGAGGTCCAGATTTGAAGAGTCCTGCTCTACAGTGTACCGTTGTGTTTGAGGTTACGGATCTTGCATAAGTGTATTCCAGCTGGAACTCTCTTGAGAATGGACCAAGTCCATGCCTTTAATTAATGAAAGTGATTTGTTAAAGTGTTTGGTAAAGATTTGCTAATGATTTTTAAAATGATTTTGCTCTCAGTAGCTGACTGGTGCATCCAGTCCAGAGCTTGCTTTAGCCTGCCGGATCCTGTCGAGTTAGACCACACCCGGCGTGGGTGAACACGGGCATGTTGCAGGCTGACTATACAAAGCTTCAGCTGGTCCTCGGTCAAAGACACAGATGGGGAACTACAGCGTGTAAAGGAGTGCAGAAGATGCCCCAGTTAACGGAAGAAGGCTCATTAAAACTCCCGTTAGGGGCCAGCAGGTCACCCGCAGCCTTTGTGTAGGTGACATTAATCAGGGATCGCTGCAGATGTCCATCCCCCGGCCTTTCAAGGCCAAAAACAGGCTCCCCAGTGTAACAAACTGCACTCCATAAATTGCTTTCTACGGGAACCAAAGTGCTTTAAATCCTCGTCAGCTGTCAGATTCTTATGAGCATTTGATGACTAATGTCCACATTATTTGTTAATATTAGCAAAGATGCCAAGTGTGATGAAGACTGTATATCCACGGTAACGAGAGCCGATTGCCTGACACACGGTCATTTTGCTCATCAGCGCCTGATCACTATGTTTGTGCGCGTCGGAATAGTAATTTTAAAAAATACTAAGCGTTTCAGTTAGCAGTAGGAAGCAGTAGTGAAGTCCTCCAGGGAGATGGGGGCAGTGTTAATTAAAAAAAATAGATAGTAAAAGACTCCAGCCAAAGGGAGGCCACTCCTGAGGAAACGAGGCAAGAGAGGCCCGAATAGAAGATGTGATGTTCGGTGGCTCCAGGGGTCGGCTGCATCTCACGCATCACATGCGCTGTGGCGTGAAGCCTTTTGCATAAGCGACACGCGGCGATTGGGCCACGTAAATAATTCATGGGTTATTAATGTAGGGGGAGAATATTCCGGAAAGGTGTGACAGCCATGAAAAGAGAATGGATACAAAAAAACTGAGTTAATTGTGGTGCTGGGGGGGGGGGACCTGTACATAAACATTTATTAAGATGTAATGCTGGAATGTAAACACTGTAATGATACTTTTGGGCCTTGTGGACGCAGACGGCAGGATGGACGAAACAATGTGCTTGCCCCCCCCCCCCCCTCCACATCCACCCCCCTTCCTTTTCTGGCTCCACAGGCTGCCAACCCAGACAGGCATAATATCCCAAACAGGAGGGGCGTCTCCTCTAGTCAGCCAGACCACCAGCTACCCCTGAATTCGTCTCTTCCCGGTCTACTGCACCAAGAGAGACATACTCGAAATCAGGAGGTTCAAGTGTCCAAAAACACATTAATGAGGGGAAGTTCATTAACGGAGACCTGTCCTTCAGAAAGGCAGGGCGGCCTCATAATTACGGGCGACAGGCGAGCCCTCACAGACGCGTTAAAGCTGGGATGGGATCGCCGCGGACAGAGCGGACACCGGACCGGCTTGGAGCACTGACTGAGTCTTGAAGATGGGGTGAAGAAAGAGTGTTATATCCCCACAGAAGCTGGCCACAGAGGAAGAGTTTATTACCAAAGAGGGCCATTATTAGATAACGACTGTATAACAAGAACAAACATCCCACCACTAAGTCATGCCTCTTTCCCTGAACAACTATCATTTCTAAATCTAAAGCTCATTACTGCTTCACAGGAGCGAATCTGCCAATGACACGAAAGCCGGTTCATTTCCTTTGTAGAGGGTTTTGTGACTCATTGAAGTTTGGAAGAATGTGACCATTTGCCGTCGAACTGTGTTCACGGTTAACAAAACGCTCCAGCACGACCAAGCAAACACCCAACTGTAACCCTTAAATAAACACCGCCTGCGTGTCGATGTTCGTCTGATTCGCTTTCTACACAGCACAGGTCAACAGAGCAGCAATAGGACAACAAGGTAACAGTATAATGTATGTAATGATGCAATGCATATGAAATAACACAAAGTTATATGGAATTTCAGTTTTTTCGTGCATATATTTATCCATCCATTAAAAGGATCCATCCATCTCCCAAAAGCTTGTATTGGTCGGGGTCACGAGGGGCTTGGAGCCAATCCCAGGCAGCACAGGGCACAAGGCTGGGGAACTCTGTGCTGAGAAGAGCAGCACAGTGTATTTCTGCTAGAAGTAGGATTGTTGCTATTTTGTGTGCTCTACATTTATTACATTTCTTTGCTTAGCAATAAAGACGGTTTTGTCCAAAGGGCTCATAAACACGCCTTTTTTTTATAGCTGGTCTCCACAGAGTCGGCTGCATGGCACAGAGATTTACATACATCCCACAGGAATGTAATTAGACCACCGGGTAGATAAGCTGAGCCGGGGTGCAGTTTAATTGCTGTTTTCAAATCGACGCGCCGTGTCTGCGCTCTTTCTAAAGAGTTTTGAAAATGACTATCCTGAAGGAGAAGGTATGGTCTTCAGATGAACACTCATCTCGAGCGCTTTGCTGCCTGAAGCCAGCAGAGCCGCCTATTCAGGCTGGTTCCATCTTAACGGCGGCGGACCGCTACTTAACAGGAAACACACAGAGCTCCAGACACTCTCTTATCTTTACAATGACACGCTAGACAAAAAAAAAAAAAAAAAAAAAAAAAAAAAAAATCAAAATGGTTAGAACAATCCCCACTCTGAATAAAACATTTTTCAGATCTACGACAGGTTTTTGAAGCATTTTGTTTACCTGTTGCGGACCATAAATAAAATCTAAATATGTTAACCAGCTAGGTAATTAAAACGCCTTAAAGCGGGCGTCAGAGAAACATTAAAGGCCTTGCAATTCCAGTACAGAGTAGCGATGCTAAAACGGGGAGTTAAACATCACTGTTGACATAAATTTTAATAATGATGATGTAAGACGAGGATAATCCTGGGGCACGAGAGCTGAGTGTTTCAGCTCAGCCCCCCCCCCAGCGTTTGGATTCCACCATAAAAGCAGCTCAGCCTCCAAGCCGCACCTCTGCCATTTGGGGATGTGGCCCTATAAGTGTTTGGTTTTCCACAGTTCACCACAGGCCAATTTTGCCGACCCAACGCCAAATTCCCAAGCAACACAAAACCTGAGAGGAAAACTCACTTCTTGCCTCAGCAGATTCACTAACTGCCATCGGTGGGTGGAAATTATGTGCATAAATAATATCACTAATTAAATAGATGCAGATTAACAGGCAAATAATGTTAATGAGGGTCTGCGGTCCTGCTGCTTATTAGCATAGCAGCGGTGCGCGTCGCATTAATGCTGGCGTCCGTCGCAGGCTCCACTGCACGTGAGGGCACCCGGGGCACAGTCGGAAGCCACATCAAAAGGCTCGCCGGTGCAGGGAAACGTGTCAAGAGGTGACCAGCTGTTTGGGGCACGGCTACCTCGGAGACGACTCAGACGATCTGCATGCCTGCGTTTGTTGAGAACTTTCCTGCAAGTTCCCGTCGTTTGATTTAAGGCACCTGACCAGAGTAGACAAGGGAGAAGAAATAACTAGGAGTAAGTAACACTCACAGAAAGTAAGTTGTGGGGAAACTTTTAGCGACAGTCAAAGGAATCAGGCATGCTTGTGTGCGACGGCTAGGCTACGGAATTGTTGCGCTGTTAGGTCCTGTCGCGTTTACGTGTCGCCTGTCCGTGGCGTGCCGAGTTCGTCATGTGACCTGCAGACCTCCTTGGGTCACCATCTGGTGAGCCTGGAGGCACTATCCTTCAGGTAAACATGGCTTGTCACAATGGGGTGATGCTTCCTCCAAGCTTCTCCTCAGTTTGTGCTTAACAGCTGTGTTTTGAGCAGCTAATGATACACTTTGCATTGCGATAGTTCGCTTCCAAGCGTCAGCTCAACATTCTGCATTTATCTGGTGTCGTAGGCTGAAAAGGGTTTTGCCTTATATTGAGAAGACAGAAATTTGCCTCTTTAGCTCTTAGCATTTGTGTAGCATTAGCATTCAGTGCATCGAAGGGGTGTTTAAAAGCATTTAAAATGAGGTAAGGGACCATGGTTTCCAGCAGCAGATAAATTCGAGTGCAACTTTCTCAGTCTCTAACCGATCTGTGCAAATGGAGTCTCAGCTAAACACCGAGCAGTTTCACAGAGATCCGAAACCGCTTTTAAGTTCAGGACTCATCACACAAAGCCGTCGTTGCAGCGCAGACGTGTCAGTCATTAAAGCCAGGCTCCAAATCCCACTTAATCGCAAAAAAGTCTCACATAAAACTGCACAATTCCTAGTCTTATCCTTTAAGAATTATATGGGCCAGAATAAAGACAGAGTGCAGACAGAAGACCAGGACGAGTATAATAATTATAATTTTAGGCTGTGTCAAAATTGCACCAAAATATCATGCTCTGCTGTAAATCAGTGCTATTACACATTCATACATGGTCGCTCTCTGGAAAAAGAGTGTGTAACACCAATAGTTTTCTTCAACCTGCATAATCTAACCTGGTTCTTAACTGAAAATACTCATCAAATTACAACATCACACAAGACAGAGAGGTTGTTCCTAGACCTTCCATCTTGGGAATAAAATCATTACTTGGCTTGTGTCTGTTTGATTGTGGCCAGACTCCAGTGGGCTCTAGCTTCTATGTAAAAAAATCTGCCTGTGCAAATTCCTCAGCTTTCAGACCAGTAAAACCAGTAAAGAAATCCATGTCAGATGATATAGTTTTATAGGACACAAAAGCAAACTGCGATGTCAGTACTAAATAATGGGTGTTTTTTTTTTTTAATAATGGTTACACTGTGTGTTTGTGTTTAAATTATGGTGCATGTTTGCATCAAGCTAAAGACTGCATTTTAAAATCCAGCCATCCTGGTGTTACAGTGAATCAGATGACCTCTGAGGCGTTTTGAAGGTCATTAACCCCTCTGCAATGGTGACATCTCCTCACAGAGTCGATAGCCAACAGAGTCCAGGACAAGCCTCATAATCCGTTTGTCAAAAAAACACTTGACACTGTAAACCTCAGCCGAGCTGAACTCTGCCCCCTGACTGAACCCTAACAGGCATCAAAGAAAGCCGATTGTACCATGTAATCTTTCCGTTCCTTTTGATTTCGTGCCGCTCGATAACTTGGAAAATACAATGGTTAAAGTGATCAGGCAGAGCCCAAAGGGGGGGGGGGGGGGGCTTGTTGTCTTTGGACTGGACTGAGTAGGAACGGGAAGAGAAGAGACAATATTCCCACAAAGGTCTCTCCGGGTACGGGAGCAGCTGCTAGATAACTTAAACACAGGCTCGTGCAACAGGCTCGACTTGGAGCGCAGGAAATGCACGGGTGGTTCATGCAGCTTCGGCAGGAGCGTAACGGATCTAGCGGACATGTCAATTGAGCCATACAAACAAAATATTTGGACTGTGTGGTTTGACCACATAGAAATTAGCAGATGTCAGTTGCATTCATAGTTTACTCCTGTAAATTTCAAAGACATTTTATATTGTGCATTATTCACGAATAACATGCAAAGCCAAATATTGAGAATACAGTTAAAGCAATGGATGGAAGAGTCACTACTTGATCATTTCTGGGTGGTGGTTATAGTAAACTGTCTAACCTTGTTTAGGTTACTTTTACATTTTCCTTTAACTTCCGTTATGTTCGGTAGGACAGATATGTAGGCCTAAGTGACCTCCCAGGAAGACTGATAATCCAGTGCATGTTTTCTTCTGTATGCTAATATAAGCATGGATAGGATTCTGGGGGGGGGGGGGGGGGGGGGGGGGGTTTTAAATAATTTTTTTTGTTCTTTTATGGCCTCAAAAACACCCGCCCCCCCCCCCCCC
>JAODKE010000051.1:5537045-5549748 GCA_026779605.1 Mormyrus hasselquistii
ATATATATATATATATATATATATATATATATATATATGCATTCATGGGTCATTCTCTGTTTTGAGTGAGAATTAAGACTGAGAACTTTTTAAATATAAATGCAATCAATCTCAATACTAAATGGTCCTTATATGTCTGTTAACATTTCCTGTACTCATATATCCAACATTAACAGCTTAATTCCAATTTTTTAATGTGAATGTAAAGTCTTGTCAGTTTGTCACTGGTGTTATCACATCACCAGGCATTCTTTTTCTCATAAATTGATTTTGAATTTATATTTCAATGTGTCTGTATTTAATGAATATTTACTTTTTAACTAATCACATTACCAGTAATATTTTATAGATAAATATTACAAGAAATACAAAAAATGCTGTGGCCTGTTACACATTTTAAAGGCATCTTCATATCTCACAAACCTTATAAACAACTGGATAAAACTGATTATTCCACAAAATATGACAACATTTCATCAAAAAAGATTACAAACCTCGTCAAAACAGAACTGTAAGACCGGTAACACCACGCTAGTGAAGGATAAATTAGTTCCTATTACAAAATGGCAAAATTAGCAGAAATAACAATTGCCCCGGATCTCATTTCCATATCTGCCGCTGTCTGGGCACGAATCGCGGGCCGTCAGTCCGATAGAGACGTTATGCGAAAAGAGACCCGCCGGACGGCTTTAATCCGTCAGCTGGAAGTCAGAGGAAATTAGAACCCGACTGAAGCGCGGCGCTAATTAATCACTGCGGCGCTGAGCTTCTGATGGCATTTTCAAAGCTCGGCAGGACTCTCAATAACACACCAGCACAAAATGCCGCCATTTATAGTCTTTATAATGATTGCACATTTCTTCTCTGGGGTTGTTATATTTAAATAAGGCAAAGCTGTCGGCTTACAGACCTAAACTGACCAAAATGTAGGAGATAAAAAGACCTTAATCATGCGTTTTATTCAGGTGCGCTTTACAAATCATTACTACTGACTATTGTTAAACGGCCTGATGCTTCATATGAAATTAGCGGACTGAAGTCGGACCCCGTATAAGAATCTGATTTGCCGACACAGCGCCAGGATCTCGGCGACAGTTCCGGAGTGCAGTTTCTCCGCAGGACGGGACCGAGGGAGATTAGGACGGGATCAGTCCTCTGCAAACATAGCCATTCTGATATTTTAGCATAAACGGGAGGGCTGCAGGGGCTGGGTGATCTTTAAGCTGGAGACGCGCTTTGGTCCTGTGCTGAAAGGCAGTGGAAGAAGAGAGATATTTATGAGGCGGGGAGGACCCGGCGACCTGCCCCAGTCCCGGGGGGCTTTCGCTGCGGCTTAGCGATTAGCGAGCGTCGCGGTAGCCTCATTAACATAATGATTCCCACTTGCCCTGCGCTCTGCTGTGAGTCTGGAGCTCCCCGAGGGTCCGGGAGCGTTTTAAGCCTGTTAATAGTCATTAAGAGCCATGCAGTGGAGTGGCTGAGTAGAATAATTAAGCTCACCTGAAGCAAACTGAGTTAACCCCCTCACACCCCCCTGGTTTACTCTATTCATGAATTTCATAACAGTTTCCTTCAGGGACCTATTAGAGTTGTCTATTAAAAGCTTAGTCTCTGGTAATGAAAATTGTGGCCGGTTCTGCTCTCTTTCAGCAGTGAGCTGGTTCTATCCTCTCAAATCCGCTGAAACATGAGCAGCCCGTAGTAATTACACGCATCAGAACGTCCAGAGTCGTCCATATCTCTAAGATCGAGATGCCGGGATCAGATCCTGAGCCCTTTGACATGCTGGCACACTGGTACCGAACGGGTACATCAGCGCTAATCCTGACATCATTCATGCTCATATTCAGTTAGCCAGACTAATGTCAAAAATGTGTGACTGGTCTTTAAATCTTATTTAGTGTTTTAGTGAAATTTTTAGTGAAGCAGACGGACAGTGGATGATGTGACGCACCCATCTGCATCCAAACATCCCAAATTTCCACCTAACAAGCATCGTTATGGCAAAATACATCGGTCGCCTTAGGTTCACAACACTGCACGACCCCATTTATGGGGGTCATGGGTCAGTCTTGTGTTTAATAGATTTGGCTACGTGTAATGATGGAAGCAATGTCTTGTGAGAAGCTGGACGTGGATGCTGAAACCCCGCGCATGGTCTCCAGTTCACCTGATCTCACCCTGTACAGCCGACTTCAAAAGCAGGACAAAAGCGAGAATGGAAATACAGTAAGGTAAACGGCGTTTTTGAAGTGAAGAGAGTCACACTCGGCGGTGACACAGAGATAAGGCGTCTTTGTGATCTCAAACAGCCGCCCAACTTTCATGTTGTTTGCAGTCGCAACTGGCGGCATCGGGTCCACTCACGATCCGGGACGGGAGTACGGCTGCCGTTTGAAGTCTCACCTTGGCGAAACCCTTCAAAACAGAGTAAACAACGTGCTGAATAAACATTGGATGAACATTAAATAATGACAGGGGAAACTCATGGAGGTGAGGAATAACCCTGGGTTAAATTCACCAGCTCACCACAGGATCAGTCAGAATCGGCAATACGGGGGACATGAAAGGTCTGTGTATCATCATTTTTGTGTGTTTGTGAAGGAAGGACTTTGAGATTTCCTGAATCCAAAGTATTAAGGTATAAGATGGTGTGTTGAAGACCAGCAATAACAGTTAAACCCCAAGTTCATGCCGATAATTTAATTTCTGTTCACTGATTCTGTTGTCCTACGATTGTTTTACTGCAGTATTGACTGATCCGTCAACCATTCAATCTGAATCAGGGAACATCCTGGACTAGATGCCAGTCCACGACCGAACCGACCGACAGACGTTTGTATTCATGTCTTTGTGGGGACAGTGAATTCATTTCAATGAACAAAACTCTAATTCCAGCAATGACAACTTAAACCCCTACCCAGTCCAAACCTTAACCATAAGTATCTTAACAAAACATGTGACTTCTGGCATTTTTACTTTTTTGATTGCATTCACAGATCTTTGGGGGGACCTGAAAAATGGTCCCCACAACGTCAAAACAAGTTTTTATTACATTGTGGAGAACATTTGGTCCCTACAATATAATATAAATACAATCCACACACACACACGCACCCAAATATGCTTAAATCACACATGGCGAAAGTAAGAGTACCAGGAGGAAACTCTCACGAAGGCACGGCGAATGTGCAAAACGCTCCGACACAGGAACGGAACAGTAAGTCAGACTGAGGCCCCCTGTCTTTAGAATTAGATAATGCAGCTATGTGTTTAATGTCATTGACATATGGTATATTTCTTCTGCATGACAAAAGAGTCAAACCAGTCATGTGGCTTCAAGTCCCTTATTTGACCCTTGGGCAGGTGCACAGCACCCACTTGCTCAAGTGTGCAGTGTCAATGAATACACACCTTCCCACTAAATGTCAGAGGACCATCAGAAGACTGGCATCTCTTACCGCTCTCGAGCAGAGAGGTCACGGCAATGACACTCGTCCATCTCTGTGAATCACTGCAATGATCTTAACCCATTAAGGTCCATTCTATTGATTAAGTGTAACTGGATTGTTACAAATTGCCCAGAACCAAACGTGGTAAAGTAATGTTATAAATGTGGCAATATATATAACTTTTATTTTATACACATGGTATTAAAAAGAAACCCTGCTCTGTTTATATAAACTTATGTAAACAGCCTTGCCCTGTATTCATATGTAAGATAATTGTATGTGGCTCAAACAGATACAAGTCTGAGTGCAGTTCAAAGGTTCCTGGTAACAGTTTTTTATATAAAAAATAAGAATAACAGTTTAGTTAAGTTTTTCAATTAAGCGCACATTGGCTGAAGGATTTTAAAGTTTCAGGATTTCTGTGGGACCCAGTGCGTTTCGATATGATTAAGTCTCCCCTACAGTATTCACTCTAATCCTATTTTCTACACTTTCCTCAACGATATCTCCAGCTTCTTTGCAAGGGAGAGAGAGCTGCTTAATGTGCTTTCTCTGCATGCACTGGGCCGTATTGAGATGGTGAAGGAGATCCTTTCACGCCGGGACCTGTAACTGTGGGCTTTGCATAAGTCCCCCCCCCTCCTGGTTTTGCATGCAAATGCAGCGTGCAGCTGTACGTCGCAGCTTATCCACCTCCTGAGTGCTGGAGCGCTTTTGCGCTCCAGAGGCGTTTCGGCTTATCGGCGCGGCCTGGCAACGGACGCAGGAAAAAAATCCCAGGAACAGACGCGCTAGCGTCCAACACACAGAGGCGGATTCCGTCAGAGCATGTGATCTGTTTGTGGTCATATAAAATATGCTCCATAAAGCTGATTATCTAAACAATGAAAGGGATCAAAGACGGAGCCGCTAACTACTCCCTGAGTAACAAGAAAGAAACAAAACCCAGTTCAAGATTGACATTTACAACAGCAAGATATTACAAATTATATTATAATAAAAGAAACACAGACTCTATGGTAGGACTATTCAACTCTGTCAACTGCTGTTTTTCTAGTTTTCCTTTACCTGAGATCCAGTTGTGAAGCCTCTGGCCAATTAGAGCCAGAAAATATTAAGCTAACTACCAGGCGGACTTGAAAACAAGGCCTGGATTTGGAATTGAGGGCCAGATTTGAATAGGGGGGCTATGTGGTATTCCTTGAGAAGTTATTTATATACAATAGTATAAGAAGAAATCGTATGAAAAACCAATCATAAAAAACCCAAATATCTGACAATTAATTAAATTATTTAAAATTACTGAATCTGTGACATTTCTGCGGTAACGGCTAATGATATCGATGTTAAAATTAAGGGATTACCTTTTTCAAATTTAAAAAAAAATAATTCAATCAACTTCTTTAAAAGCAAACAACTTAATTAAATTTCCGTAGATTTGCCCTTTACCTATCAATGCTGGATGGGGTGGTGAACCTCCTGATACTGGCATGAGTAAATATAGCAGACAAGCAACTTAATCCAACATAGTAAACCTAGCAAACAAGCCATTTTAAAAAATCACTAATGGGGCTGGTTTTGATTGAAGTGAAATCAAAAACAGTCCAGACGCACTTTCAAGGATCATTAGCAAAGCCCAGTTTGGTATCTTTTTTGAGCCTGGTGCTTTGATTGTGTGGGTGGTTTGTCATTCTGCAGTTTTTTCCAAAAGCCCCTCTTTATAAATTCCACAATATCCAATAAATCATTAAAATAAAGAAAAGCAGAGAGTCAACAACAACTGATACCCTGAAAGCACACGTGTAGGACAGAGAGCAGATACAGAGTTCGAGTGGAAGCTTTCGGTTCCAGGAGAAAATTTACGTTCATGTGCTGCCCCACGGCATTCTGGGAGCTGAGAGCCCCCTCAGCAATTCAGCTGCCAGGGCTCATCCGCGCTCGGCCCGCCTTTGGAGAATATCCTGTCTGCCGCTCATGATGCACATTAGCGATGGGTTACGCTATGAGTAATTCACGCTAGCAGTGCTTTTTCCACCCGACATGACCATGAGTCCCAGATTGGGGGACAAAACGAAAGTGAGTTGAGGAGGAGAGCTGGAACACCACCGCTTTTTCACATGGTATGTGGAAAAGTGTGAAGGATGTGAGAAGTGTGGCGTTTCTTCGGCGCCTGCGCTTTCAGATTTCGCGCAAACATGCTTGCGTAAGGCACCCCCTGCTGGTTCATGGAACAAATGACGTGCACCTGCGAGGTCCCACTCTCAGAAAGTCAAATTCATAACTACTGCAGTGCAGACAAAACAGGAGGTAACATAATTATGGAATTATAGGCCTCATGCTAAATATAAAATTAATACTTTGTATGTATCATTGTGGTTTACGTCATAAACATTGTTTTCACACGAGAAAAGCGGCTCTAAATATGCCAAGCAGAAACTAATGTATTATATTTTAATAATAATAAAACAGCAATGTGTATTCCTCCATAATTAGGTTGTAGCAAATCTTTGCATTTTTCCTTGGTCAGCAAACAGAAAACCTGCATTCTGCAAACGTCTTCATTATTTCAGCTGCCTTCTGGCTGGCGTTGATACCCTTGCTGTTACCGGTATCATTATTTAAGAGTTGAGGATCGTAATTGCCGTACTTCGGAGATGTGGTCGCGACGTAAGCAGTCACGTGCCTGTCACCCTGCTCCATGCACCACTGTAAGGTAAACGGTACTCATTAAGGGAGTTCAGGCTCATTAACGGCTCTCTCCGCTCTTTTGGTCTGACTGAAATAATTACCATAAACTTGACACAAATGTGAAACGTCCCGGTGTAAATCACCAAGCTGAGGACCTGCGGCATGTGTGCCGAGAGCAGAGACTGCCCCCTACTGCTGCATTAATCGAGGTAGCAAAGAGCATCGCCACTGTCCTGTAAATGTTATAAGCGTGGTCTTCGTCATCACCGTTATCGGCATAAATTGGAATTAACGTTAAAGCAAAAGTAAGACCGTTATACCCCTTTGCATTTCATTCTAAATTAAATAGTCCTATGGTAAAATTACGCAATTCTTAATAAATAATATGAATAATACTAACATTGATTATGATGATTAGTATTGGGCTAATTATTTGTTGTTATTGTTGTCCCGGGGACCGTGACCGCGGTAAGTGGTCTCATAAAATAATTTCAAAAACGGCACTCACCGGATAATATGATTATTCAAGATGGCAAATTGCATGTAAAATAATTACGACAATGCCGTGTTCTATGGATAAAACGAAATCTTAGCAATCGTTTTAATGTCGGTGTCGCAGTCAGTGTTATAAATCAAAGAAACAGCCGTGAAGGGGCGCAATGGGGCATGAAGGGGCAGAAGATGCGGACCGGCGACTCCAGGCTTCTGGTGCTCCCTCACTGAATTGGATGGGAGGAGGGTAAACACTGACAAGGAGTTCTGATTTCCGCAGTACCATCAGAAGCCCATCCGATACGTCGCGCTTCTGAATTTCTTTAGCCTGCGGTATCAAACCGCGGTTGCTCGGCTCATCCTCACGGCGCTACCCGGAGCAAACCGCTGAGAAGCGGAGGGGTGGCGGTAAGGCGATTTCTCTGGGTATCCGGATTTCCCAGAGTCTCATTATGATTAGTCCGTTAGGGTTACGGTTGGACTGCACGGAATACATGGGCCTGTGGTTTGGAGAAGTAGCCAAATTGTTATAAACCAAATAATACAGCCTAACTGCATGAATCAATTAAAGTTCATATTCACAACAAGCGAATATGATGGAATACAGACCTATCGTTGCTTTTTACAGGTTGCTTATAATTTATTCACGTGACAGCAACTTAATCTTTGCATAGTTTCAATTAATGAAATGGCAATGTATACAATTTAAACAATGCTTTTAAGAACACGTTTAAAATTGTTATAAGGCCAATCTCTTAAGTTAAATATAATAAGAGTAGTAAGCTACATATAGCCTAGGTCATAGTCATACGTTTATTGTTTGGTCGCATCCTTTTTAATTGTTTGATTGTAAGGAGTTTTAACTGGTTTCGCCTAGTATTAAACTGGTGATATTTAAATTCATTTGGCGATAGTTTAAACTGCGAGGTGGTCATTGCTACAATTTTAATTAAAATGCTAATAGGATCGCGTAATATTTACATAGGGCTTTGTCAAGGGTCCAGCTGTTACACGCACCTTCACAACACGTCGTCCGTATGACATCAGGACCCTGATGGCGGCCACCCCACCCGCCTCTACACGAAAACCGACCTGAAAAGGACCTGCCGATGAAGGAAAGCCTAATAGGTTTCCGTGAAGGAGACCAGGGAAGGAGAGCAAGGATTCCAGCGCATTAAATGCAGCAAAATAAACCCCTTTGGGTCTGTAAATTTGTTGTTATATATTAACTCGTCAATGTTTTAACCATCCAGTTAACACCAGAGTAGCCTATAAGTTTCCGATGATGTTTTTATTTCCATGCTGGTATACCTTAGTTGACCAGGGGTACCTAGATGAACAAGCGAAAACGGCCGCTTCTCCTTTCTTGCAAAGCATGCATATCCGTGACATCATGCAGGACTGGACACCAGAAGAGTAACCCAGTGAGCCCCGGTCTCCCAAGTCACACCATTAAAGTGGTCAATCGCTGACAAGGAACCTCATCTTTTCCGCCTCCTCTGCATTGGGACTCCGTACTGTGCAATGCCGGTGCTTATTACCAAAAGGCGTCTCCTGTAAGCACTCGTGACACTTTAGTAAAAATGTTACATTATGAAAGGCAACTTAAATATACAATCATCACGATACTGCCTGCGTGACTGGTCTGATTTCTATTAGGAAATCTTATGCAATTATTTGGCTATATACCAAATTATACTGCAACTACCAACAACTCAAGCCTTTAATTTACATTTAAAATACATATAATAATGTTTGCGGTGGTATTACTTAGTTTACTAGTTGTATTATGTTTATAAAAACATTTTCTCCGGTGTAGGCCTATAATTAGGAAAATGACGCCCTGGGAAATAAGGAAAGATCACAAAATAGCGGGGCGTAATACTAATAATACAGCAGCAAATTGTTTTTATTGGTAATCTCTATTAAATCTTGACTATAATACTTGTGCAATAATGGGTTTAGTTTACCAGTAAATGTGGTAATGGTATTTTTATTTAAAAAGTATGCGCATAATAATGAATAACGACATCAGTTACGGTAATATAAGCACTAATCGTGCGGTTTTACAATCACTTTCAAAATGTTTTTACAAATGGAGTAGGTTTAGTTGATTGATAGTCCGGTAATCTTCATTTTGCCGTTAGTAAGATGTCTTTAATGAATGTTCTGCGTACTGCTTGCAGCCTTTACTTGATTGCTGACCTTAGGGAAAAAGTGCGTTCAATTACACCAAAGCTCCGGATAAATACCGGTTTACTGCGCGCATAGGGCTCGGCGTAAGGATTGTTCCCACGGTCTACGGACAGGTGTCACAGTTGCTTTCATGAAAAATGTTGAGCTTTTAAAATATGCATCGATTATCCATTTCGTTCTATAATATTTCAATGTATTTATCTATTTTTAAAATAAATGCATGTATATGCCACTACGATTATTTGCCACATGAAACGTTCCTCGCCTGCAGTTTTCGTATACTACGTCGTATACTATTTGAGTAATCGATACAAAGGGTAATTAATAATAATTAATGATAAATGATAAAACTGAGCTGCCAAATGAAAACGCCATACTACAGAGGAAGACGCGACCCATCTGGCAGTTATATTTTATTATGGTGTCCAAGAGCATATGGCAATACGAAGCGATGATATGTCTCGTGGTTTCATTTGAAGGTTAGCGTCTTGTACAACGGGCATACAAAGAATTTGTATATAACCACAACGAATGTCCATTTTTAGCTAACAACAAGAACAATATCTATGTATCTATCAATCAATCTATCGGGAAAAGAGCTTTTACATGAAATGAACCGCAAATCACCATAGTCCTCTCTGAAACGGCCAATGATAATATATTCATTAGTCCGTCACGGCCTCCATTGAGTTCCCTGCTCCCGTCTAGGAAGAACCCCAAACCTGGCGGCTTTCCATTGCTTAATTATGGTGCCTTATGAGCCAGAAAATGATGAATTTATTTACTCCCTGGCTGAGAGGCTTATTAAGCTCGCGGCGAGGTGTCCCTCCCCTTCTGCCAACTCCCCCCGCGGCCGGCTGCATATCGGATATCCTGCCGTCACCTTTGCCTTCAATGAGCTGCAGATGCTCAACTTGGGAGATCCTAACACTTAGTATCAATATTAATAGCATAATTTATGCTTATTTATTTACTGTTAAATTAACTTAACCATCCATCCATGTTCCATATCCGCTTTTTCAGGACACAGACGCGGTGAGTCTGTAGCCTTTAACCGGGGAAGCGCAGGTAACATGGCAGTTATAGGCTGCATTTTAATCACAGGCAATTTATAATACACATGATTAATTACAAAACAAACATCTGATTACTGAAGTAACTGATCACCAACGAACATTTGACAGGCTGTTATAGCTACTTAGTTTTCCAGGACTGTTTAAGTCCTAGCTCTCCTTAGTTTAACACACAAACCCTGTAACTCCAAGTCTTAAAACACATTGGCTGCGCAGAAGGGACCAGCCTGCTTATATGCGTAATAAAGGTCTGGAGGTGGAGCCAGTAATTCCCCGGGGTGTGAACTTAAAAAAAAAAAAAAAAAACTGCGTTTCCCAAATGATCCAATCAGGTGTGCCGCGCGGCTGCTTCAGGGCCAATTACAACGCCGACTATATACTGCGAGTGCCTGATTCTCAGAGGCACATAATAATAATAATCCCCTCTAAAGAAGGCATCGCTCCGAACGCTTCAGAAAACGCCCTTAGAGATGGAGAAAAGGATATGATCTTACAGGTTTTTTTTTTAAAGATAAAAGCGGTATCAAGGTTTACATTGATTTCGTTTTTTTAAAAAAGTAGTGTTTATGTATACAGTATGACCAAATGTTTTATTGTATTTATATATATTTTCCTAATAAAACGGTATTTCATTTTTCTACATATATCATCTGGTCCAGAGTGTATTTCAGTATTGTGCCCTGTGCCGCCGTCGAGGATAAGGGGCTGGAAGATGGATGGACTTTCGCATAATGTATCGTATATAATATTGTTTGTTCACATAATTTAAGGATTTAAAAAATTGAATTTGTTAAAAATATTGGCTGTTAAAAGTTGTGCTGTATTCCGTGTTGTTGTCCGTGTTGCTGTCCTCATCCATTTTACCCATTCTGTTCGGCCCAACCATAGACTGGGTTGTAACATGGAACAGTTGAATATGACATGTAAAATTAATTGAAATGGGTTACATTAAAATGCAGACGAATCCACTGTGGCAATGAGCTCCAGGCAAATGGAATTTGACAACCTTCAAAATCCAAATTAAATATAAATTAAATGTGAAATGATTTGGCTGTTTGTTTACATGCCCTGGAAAACTTCTACATCTCTAACTGAAGAAATTTATTTTTACTATTAGGGTATATATATATATATATATATGTTTCTGTGACTTACATTTGCTCTTCGCATGAGAAAACGGAGCCATTTAAGGGGAACAGAGACAGTATCCTGCTAATACAAAATTAGTCTAATTAATTTAGATAAATACATTAATGAAACAAGCAAGCAAAACAGTCATTTGGTTTGGCTCAAGGAAGAGACTCAACACATTTTGAAACTGTGATTTTTACTCATTTTAAGCAATCTGAAGTTTTTGTACTGTTATTATGTTATTGTCCTGTATGGGCGAAAGTTTTAAATGCCAGTCCAGCCCTAGATACAGTCATGTGCAACATATTGTTATCTACAGATACAGTGTGTATCTACAATGTGAATGAATAGAGACACAGGTATTTGTTATTAGATTTTGATGGGAATTTAAATGCGCAGTTGAAAGACTGATGTGACGTGATGTGACGAGATCTCGCCACATTCCAGCTGAGATGGTATAATAATAACTAAGAGTCCGCTAGCCCCTGCTCTGTATGACTGAGCAATCTTGATGTCCTTTCGTGTTTTGTGAAGGTTTATTAGATTTTAATAAAGTTATGTTGATGCAGGAAAAGAGAAGGACAGGACTGACATGCGCTTCGGTATCTGGCAACGAAACTGTATTGTCCCCTAAGGATGAACTGCTATGAAAACTAAATAAGTATTTAGTTGTGTCACCTGAAGGCTATTGGTTCAAGTTCTAAGCAGATCCCTGCACTGATAGGCTGCGGGAAGCTCATCGGAATAGATGGTTAGAGTGTCTTTGAATTAAATTATCAGCTGAGCAATTAAACGCTACATAAAATATGGCTTGAGTCAAATGGACTGTGCAAAGGTAACACTCATTTCACACAGTAAGCTGAAGCGCTTGCACCCTTTCTCCTGTATCATGTGACATGGATAAAAGCTCCAGAATTCCTGAGACCCTATAAAGCTGAAACCGTGGGCCGTTCCTGAGGACGGCACAGCTGGAGCTCTGCCTGCCTTCCTGAATAATTGACAAGGGACGGGTGAAAGATTAATGCCCAGCTGGCAGGTAACAGTCCACCGGCCACGACAATGGGCTTGTAAGTACCGTTGATTGACCGGAAACTGTCAATACTTAATAAGAACCCGATTTCATGCTTTAGAAACAGCAGCTTAGACGTGAACAGGAACATGATGCAGAGCACAAACTGGTGAACTGTGCTTTTTTGTGTTACTGCATTGCTGAGAAATTGAGTGTGAATCCTTTCTGTGTCAGGTTATAGAAATCTTCAATAATACATCCATAATAAAGATGAATTCTTTAGTTATGATACATGCTGTAACCCAGATACTGGCATCGCCCGTTTAATTTGAACTAGTCTAATTATTTGATATTCCTTATAGTACCGGTGCAGTCAGCACTGTAATCATAATACCATTATTGTATTTTCTCTTTCTACCCAGAATGCATCTCTCCCAGGCCCACGGTCCGTTTGACTGCTGGCTTCGGACCATGTGGACAGCAGGTGTCTGAGGTCCTGCTCTGCTGGTCTTTACTCAAATACAAGAACTCGTGGCCATAGGTGGAAATTAGCAGGAGAACAATTCAATCTAGATTTAAGGAAGCACTTCTTTACGCAGCGTGTAGTCAGAGTATGGAATAGTCTTTCTGATAACGTAGTGCAAGCTGAATCCTTAGGTTCC
>JAODKE010000051.1:5549848-5560942 GCA_026779605.1 Mormyrus hasselquistii
TAGTTAAGTTCTCCCCAAGCGAGCTTGATGGGCCGAATGGCCTCCTCTCGTTTGTATATTTCTTACGTTCTTATGTTCTTACTCCTTCATATTCTCACATCCCTAAAATCTCATTGCAAGACCATTCCTGCATTCATCCTCTATAATAAAAACGACAGAGCGCTTTAAACAGAGCGCTTTGAAATGATTATGGATCATTTCAGCCAATCACCTGTTCAGGAAATGAATACAATGCAACATTAAAAGCAAACAATAAAAAAATGACTTCAGATTGAATTGGACTCCTTTACCCTGGAAAAAACAATGCTACGTGAACTGTAGGGCACTGCTTTGTTTATGGAATGAGCCGGTCACCACAGAAATGACATCCCAGGATATTATAAGTATGATCAAAGAGATTCTCAAACTGACAGATGAACTGGCAAGCAAAGGCGATGACATACCCTGGGTAACCTTGATTTTAGCTGCTTCTCAGAACCCGGAATAATTTTAGTTATAATTGTCCTTCTGTGAACACACCCTGCCTTTTACTTAGTATTAAGTAACTCATTTCTTTTGTAAATAATGCTGTCAGCAAGACCTCATTCAAACAAGTTACCCTTGTAATTACGATGGACAGTGTAACTTCAAGTCTCTTCTCAGTGTACAACAGAAATAAAAAATGTTGGAATCAAACAAATGAGCAAATCAATGGGCAAACTTGAAGGAAAATCATTTTATTTCACCATTTAATGGATCCAAACTGTGTGCCTCATAAATTGGACTAGGCACAGAGTACTATTTAGTACTGTGTCTCTTTTACAGGTTTTTAGTGTCTGGAGGTGCTGTGTATTGTCAGTCAAGCTGCATTTTACAGATTTCACAAAAATATTGAATTGGTGCTAATATAGACTAACTGTGGCCTTATATTAATTTTAATTGGGGTTCGCATCATTTAATTTACTCAGAAATTACATAGATCTCTCTGATAAAAACAACCCGGATGAGAACAATGACCAGGTAACAGGGCACATTTTAAAAGTCTCCCCACATAAAGTTATTTTAAGGCGCTTAGCATAACAGCATCTGCAAAGATCAGTCACCTAATAGGTTATTAACCCCAGAGAGAGCTTTGAATTTATAGCTGTCGCTCAGGTCTGTGACTGACAGCCTTGCTGATGCAGCCTTTGTTTGCTATAATATCCCGAAGCCCATATCATCCTATAGCAGCCTGTCACTGCGGTGTTGACAGAATGCTCTCTTTCGGCTTAATGTTTTCATTCTTGTTTCCTTTTATAGAGAGACAGCTCTATTATGCTGCTGAGAAAAGGATTTGTCAGTTTGTCGGCCCTATTAAAAGCACCGCCTCTCCTTCCCCTTGAGACGTTTAAATCGCGATGTCATGAATTAAACCTCTTATGACCCTAGAATGGATAAGCAGCTGGAAGATGGATGGATGGAGGGATTATTTACACCTCAAAGTCATGACTTATACCTGATTGAGCCCTATAAACCAAGTGAAAGTTTTAAGATATTTAGTCCCTTCAGTAAGCGAACAGATTCCTGAATAATTTCATGCATATGAATGATGATTAACCAGAAGTGGACATTTCAGGTAGTAAAATTCCAGACCAAGATTTTGTTTCAACCAACCAGTTGAGTATAAAGAATCACAGTCAGAGAGTACTCAACCAGATGGCTGAAAGAAAATCTTGGTCTGGATTTTCACATTCTGGATCTGAAATGTCCACCTCTGAGCATAACAAGATGTATATCCAATTTAAAACTCAATGGCCACGGTTATCCTGGAGTGTTTCTCTGTCCACGTTCAGTTGGAATCGGTTTAGTGGTAAACATTTCCATTTCCCACAAAAGAGGAAGATGAGTAATTGTATGTTTTGAATGCATGTGTGCTGTTATTACATATCTAATAACTGGCAGTGGGCAACGTTAATTCAGGGGAATCTGCCATTAAATTACTTTATCCTGTCTTGATGACCAGATGTAAAGGAGAATCTTCCTTCTTGCTGGTAAGAATTGGTCTTTGTCTGAAAGACTAGATGGACCTATCTATTATTCATCAGGGAAATCATGGCTTAAAAGAGTATAGATTCCTGGTTGGGTTTTTGGCTGGCAGTTGGGGTGGGGTGGAGAGAGGGCTGTGGATGATGACAAGGTAGATCTGGTCTGGGGATGCTGGAGACATCAGCACAAATGTGAAACCCTGGCCATCATATCTGCTCCAGGAAGCTGGGGTGGGGGTCGAGGGGGGCTGTCCATTAATCTTTCAATTCCAAGTTTCGATTTTACCTAAAAGCATCATTCAGCATCAAGGGAGGCTGGATGATCAGTTCTAATTTGTAAGGTGGCCCTGCATTTTGTTTATGCAAAGGAGGTGACAGAGGAGATTGATGACAGGTGCGCTCCCACCTCAGACGGCCGCCGCCTCCTTCGCTCTCGTGCAGATTGATCGCGAGCTGCGTGACTCCTGCCCCGCCTTGGCCTGTTCCTCATCCAATCACACTTCTCATTACAGGAGCACTGGATAGAAATGCTTTGCTTTAAAGAGGTCAGAAAAAGGAGGAAGTCAGCACACAGATAAGCAAGATTGGGTAAGAACAGTGTAGCATTAGTGATAGTAGGTTCCGGATAAGTGGATGGAATTTTAGGCACATTTCTAGAATAGTGTCATGAGGGACGGGAGCTGAGGTGCCTCCTCAGGACTGTGATGAAGGACACAGATGTGAAGATTCTTCTGATGTTTCTGCAGACTTTTGGGAAAAACACTCCATCCATGATTCTGGATGTTTAGAAGGTTTTAGAAGCATAAAACCTTCGACTTTGATAGTGGTACAGTATGGTCAGATTTTGAGTAGAATTACTTTGATTCTGTCCCTTTAATTTGGATGGCAATTGTACATTACTTTTACTGGGACTTATGAATCGCCACACTTGATGCCGCCTCTCCATGTGTGCAGTTGTCCTCCTTGCGACCATGTGGACTTCCACAAGGCTTCGGTGGATTTCTCTCTCTTAAATGCCTTGGGTGTGGGATCATGTACACCCTCATGCAAATTAATTGAAAATAGTTCAACACGTAGTTCAGTACGTTTCAGTATATGAGCTCCTTGGTTTGTTAGGTTAGTTTGGATGTGATTTTCCATAGAATCCAACAATTTTCAGCAGTCTTTCATAATCTGGGAGTTCCAGTACCACACTTGAATTATCCTTGAATAAGCTTATCTTTTGTGGTGCAGTCCATTCCACGGAGGCACTGCTTGCAGATTCACCACAGATTTTGTACAGGGTTTAAATCCAGAGACCAGTCAAGTAGCTTGATTTTCATCTTGTTGAAATCCCTCCCCATGTTTGACTTATGGCACAGGCTAGATCATGCCGAAAGACGCCTGACCCATCAATAAAAATTTCCTATATATTATGGTGTATCCCCACCCCATTGAAAAACTGACCAATGAAGGCATATCGTTGGCAAGGATTAAACAGAAAATAAATTGTAAAAAAATTCCTATAAGGGTGTACAACTGCCTTGTAGTGGACTGACATCCTGCCCAGGTCAACATGCCAACTGGAAACTACCAGAGTTGTTTACAGTCTATAGGAGGTTAGCAGACAGCAGGTGCAAAGATAGACAGGAGAGTCATCCAGAAAAGCTGAAGTATGGCGGCAGTCCTCACATGAAACTAAATGTCAAATTATTGAGGATATCATGTGATTTATAGCTTGTGGAGTTGCCTCGGGCCGAAGCTGGTTTCTCCTCCACCCACATCGATGGTGATTGTGTTTCAGCTGTCTCAGCCATGTCCTGGGCCCACCCCGTCCACTTAAAAGAGCATTAATCATCCCCTCCCCCTTCACCCCACCAGCATGAGGCTCAAAGCATTAACAGACATGGAAGTAACTCCAGCGTAGAACTCAGCAGAAACACTTAAGCAGTCCCCAGACCCTCCTCTGATGTATACATGCCTTCCTCTGGCTGGGTGATCGATCATCCGCTCTGCATTCAGGGAAGCGAGAGAAGAGGGTGGTGAAAGTTCAACGAAGGAAGGCAGGACGGGGTCCGGGGTCGCCTCTCCACTCTCTGACCACCTCCAACATGGATCTCAACCCATTTATCCTGCCACCTGGCCGTCCCCCCGGTACTGTGGTTCGCTAAATTGTTCCGGAAGAATCTGGAAGGTATACAGCATGTGGTGTGAGTGCAGCTACCCTGGGGTTTAGGATGAGGGTGAAGACAGGAAGCTGGAAGTTAATACCTGCAAAGGGTAGTGAGGTCTAACAAGCAGAGCCTGGGAGGAGATATTACCAAGAGTGATCAGTGACTCTCACCAGCACTCATCAGCTCGGGATGTTTTCTGATTTTCACACAGCAATTAATTAATTCTAATTAATGTAATTCTAGGGCTTATGAAACTTCTAACAGCATCAGCATTCCTAAAGCACGAGAATGAACAGTTAGGGTTAGGTTTAGGGTTAGGATTAGGATTAGTGGTCCTGGGGATTAGGGTTAGGATTGAGGTTATGGTTATGTTTTCAGCGTTGCTGCTGAGCTCATTACCAGGTAGCCTAAACATCATTACATCCCATAATGATATAGTGAGGTTTACATGCAGATGATACGGGCTCCGCATAATGATATAATTACAAGGTTCAGTGATTTTTTACAGATCACCATGTTCAGGGGGATGTGAAAATAAGCAAGTTAATGAACGACTGCTTGAGGAAGCTGTATCCTAGTCAATAAAACAGGAAAGGGACAGACCCTCTGTTTAATAGGCTTTTCTGGGTGATCCTGGGGGTGGGGGGTGGGTGGCTTTGAGTCAGGGTCGTTTTCTTCCAGGTGACAGATGGATCATTGCTTATTTAACATCTGCAGCCTGAATCTGTGTAGGAACAAGAGCTACTTGATTTATGGAAATAATCGAACAGCAGCTGTCTGCTGGAATAAAAAGACCAATTCGGTTATATTTTTAATGGTTGGTTTACTTTCTTATGCTGGCATCTGTATGTGAGTAAATGCATGCTCCCAGATCTAATGTTCTCAACCCTGTAAGTAATGATTTGGTGAGTCAGAGTGAGAACGGAAGTAGAGGATCTCTCTGTAATGTTTCCTGGCGAATGAAAACGTTGACAAGCTGGGACTTTGTTACCAAACAACCTAAAACAGAGACTATGAACACAAACACAACTGCAAATGTAGAGATGCCAGAGACTCAATAAAAAAAACAAAAGGACAAATTCTGATGCTCAGGGATCAGCAAGACTGAACCCAGAGCAAAGCTCACTGATCAGTTTTATAAAACTCAGGACTTCATAAGCCAGGTGTATCACAGCTGTTGTGGCTAGTATAAGTTTGTTCTGTTTATTTCATGGAGATTTAGAAGATCCATCTCTTTCATTCCTCCCACTAAAGTAATCATCTCTGACAGTCAATAATCCATGATTAGAGTCACCCTTGATGACTTGTGACATCCCCATCGATCTGATAAATAGTCGGGATATATTTTGTTACCTTCTGATCGTGGCAGGATTCGAGTGGACAAGCAACAGAAGGAATGATGATCCCAGAGGACCCGATTGAGTGTGTGCTGGAAGGGTGACTGTCAAGAGGTCGTGACATCATGCAGTAAGAACTGACGAAAAGCCAGCATTTACAGCCCAAGTGTCTCATCTGAAACACAAACAGTCGGTGCTTCAAAAATTTCCGTTGACTTATGTTTCGCATTTTATTTCAAACATAAATACAATAGATGAAACTGAAGCTCTTGAATAATGAAATGGGTCCTTCAACTTAGAATGCGGGGCAGTTTTCTTCTGACTAGAGATTCAGTGAGAGAACAGCTTAGGGGTTTGTTATTTAACAAGTCAATGTTTCTATCAAGTCAAGTCAAGTAGACTTTATTGTCATACCATAAAATAAAAAGGGGAAAAAATGAATAACTGAAATATTAGTTTGGACATGCAACATCAGCAGATCATTCATCAGGTGACTGCCCCCCAGGATTAAGCTTTTGATTTTGGAGTCCCGACGAAGCGCACGGCCTCCTGGGTAATGGCATTTGCGTTTATTAGTGGGCACTCATCAAAGCTGTTAGCACTTTTGAATGGGAACAATGCCTTTCCAATTACAGCATTGTGAGCTGCTGGGATCTGATTACGAATATAAGCAATTAGTGGCAAACTCCTTTATATGATGCTGGCTAATGCAGGTAACGTTATTTGCGTCCCTGGTAAGTCAGAAATCGGGCCCTGATTGAGCTAAGCCCCGTTCCCCGTAGATCCCCAGAGACGCTTCAGAGCTACTTGCGTTTCCCGTTAATCAATCGCCGGATGAGTGGACCGGCGTCCCCGTGAGCCTCCAGTTGTCGCGACCGGTTGAAAGTCATCAGTGTTATGGATATTGATGAGGGATGAAATGGAGTCTGACACGCGAGGCGAGGCTTGGGGGGTGGGGTGGGGGGGTGCCGGCTCCCATCAGGCAACCAGCCTGCCAGATTAGGGAGAGGGGGTCAGCACCGGTCACATGACAGCATCCCGAAAGGGAGCAGCGCCCTCTGTAGCTGTTCAGTTACACCTGCGGGAGTTTGGGGCATGACGACCAACTGCGGTGTGGGAAGGGGCATGAGGCAGGGGTGGGACAGACAATCTGTTGCCGTGGTTAGATGACAAGGGAGGGTGGTCTGGTGGTAGCAAATGAGTGGGGAGAAGAGGATATCCTTGGGGACCATCATTCCTGAATGGGCTGCAATCTGGGCAAGGGGGTGGGGCCTGTCAGATGGTCAGAGTTCTATGGAGGAGGCCCCGGTGGAGGACAGCACCCCAGGCAGCCGTCAGGGCTACAAAAAATTACCCTGCGCCTGGCACAGGTGCCGAGGAGGGGCTGGAGGGTGAAAGACATAGGGAGCAGGACAGACTGTTGCTTATAACAGCATTATGCTAATTATACACTTCCTGAGCCAATCAACAGCTGCAATATGCCAAGCTCCTCCCACATACTGCGTGATTGACATGACCATCAGTCATCTGTCCACAGCTGTATCTTTCACTGACGCTACAGACATGCTTACTATTGAAAGGCACGTTTCCTTTATTTTTGGGACAGTCATCTCCCTAATTTCCTTAGTGGATTATGAGGACACTGAGGAACATATCCAGTCACAGAGCCTAAATGCTCCTGGTTTGCTCACTGGCTGTACCCAAGGGATTCTCACAAGGACTGCTGTGTGCAATAATGTAATTTTAAATTATCTGGACGCCAAGTTTAAACAAATACTAAATTATGATGAAATTACTATTTTATGTGTTGGGTTTCAATCCTGCCCCTGCTCTGTGGCTGGGGGTGTGCATGTCCACACTGCAATAATATATGTCTCCCCTCCAGTCAGACAACATTCTGCTTGGTGAATAAACATCTCTCAGTTTCCCATGATGTGCCTGGAGTTCCTGCTTCTCACCCCACACTGGAAACCAGGGGCGGACTGGCAACAAAAAGCACCCCCGGAATTTGACTGCCCTAATTTGATCGTTTGTCACCGTCTGTGGGGGGGAGGGGGGTTCCCCTTGATACGTAATACTGATAGTGGTCATATATGCCATACAATATCGATGTTGGGGAAGAAAGACCGGTCCTCAGCAGACTGACCCACCGTGAAAATTCCCCAAGTGCCCACTGGCCAGTCCACAGCTGCTAAAGACCTCTTTCTCCATCCTATACTGAATAAATCATTGAAAATATGTTGGGTCATTTTAATGGATTTTTTGGGCTTATTTTTGGGATCTGAAAGTAATTTTTGAAAGTTGATACATTGGTTCAGCGTGGATTTTTTTCTGTAATTCTGGTCATATTATCATTGATACTTTAAAACGATACTCTGAATAACCAGTTGAGGGCGCCTGTGAATCCCATAAAGTTCAATCGCTCCGAAATGGAGAAATCACGTCCTTAACTCAACTTTTACGACGTTATCTGTTGTATTTTTCCTTCACAGTGAAGTACGACAGTATTTTTTTTTATAAAGCGGCTAATGAAACATTTTAAGTAATGGAAATGTTGTTAAATAATATACAAAAGATCGGTGTGCGTGATTTTTTTTCTAACTAAAACTTCCCCACGAAATAAAGAGCCAAGTAACCAACCAAAACCCGCGCTGGATATTTTATTTAAACCAGGTATAGTCATTAATTGTGGGCAGCAGTCCCACACATTATTAAACAAGCAGACAATAAAGTCAGCAAATTAGATTTTACTTTATATTGCATTTTACATCTGATGTAACATGCAATCTCAGATAAATCAGTGCCCTTTTGGTACTAATTTGCAGTTGAATAAATAAGAGCGACAAGATGTAGCTTACATTGTTGATGAATTAAAAAAAAAAACACATGAGATGCAGTTCAATTTCTTCTTTTGCGTGTTTTATTATAATTGTGTGTAGTTTTGTGTAATTTGTTGGATTAATTTCTACATCTGTGCTCTGTCCCTGGTTAAGGGTATAACTTTTCCCTTCTTTTTTTTTTACATTATGAAATTCGGTCTACTGAACAAACTGATAGGTTACTGTTCAAATAAAATCACACTCAGACACATACATGCTCACATGAAATATATACTGAATGCAATGTCAGATAAAGGTTTTTAAACACCATATATCTTAGCATTTTTGGGTACAATGCACTCGTTGTGAATCCCCAGTAAGAACTATTTGAAAAAGAAAGAAAATAAGGGAAGATTGAAAGCGGTGATCCGGCCCATTGAGTCACCTGACCGTAGTGAAGTGTTTTGGGCAGTAATGGACAGAAAGGTCAAAGGTCACAGCTACAAAGCCATGGGCATGTCAGCACTGCCGTAGTGAACTTTCGGAAAAACTAATCATTTTAATGGATACATGATTATTCATCTGCTTTGTGGTAAAAGCGAACAACTATGTCTTTGTGTAACCGAGTCTCTTACTTCTGTAACTTTGTGCTGTTTTTTGATCCTGTGAGAATTAGATTGGCAACGTAGCACCCGGCTTCACCTCAACAGTCAGATTCACACTCCCGAACCACACAAGGACAGAGGAAACAGTCAACATGGGCTAGGGCTATTTCATAGGACACGCTGGAGAGGCCTTTCCAGTCACCCCTCCCCCCCCCCCCATTCTCTCCATATGCGTTTCAAGCTTCAGGAGTAAACGGCATTTTCAGCTCACCACACTGCTACGCTCTATGCATTTTCCTGCCTCATTCAGCCTTGGCCCAGAGGGACACTTGCGAGCTTAAAAACACTTTGGTCAATTTCCTTTTTAAGTGGCTGGTGAACTTCACATGACATTTTGTGTGTCTCTGTGTGTGTGAGTAACACTTGTGCCTCATCTGGTATGTGGGGGGACAGAGAATGCAGATGCTGGTGTCGAAGGGGCTTTAGACGCTGGGTGTCCTTGGTGTGAAAATGAAAACGGAAATGGACCAAGAGCTGAACCCTGGGGAACCGGCCGGAAGGATGACCTCCGGCAGGCCTGGGGGGGGGGTGACCCGTGGTTGGGGAGTCAATTTGCATTTATTTATTTAACAGACACTTTTGTCTGAAGTGTAGAAAGCTTGGGGTCAGAGAGCAGAAACCAGAACCCTCCCGCCCTGCTTACAGGGTAGGTTAATTACCTTGCTCAATACCTCAGTGCCCGTATAATTACTTGGAACTCAAATCCACAACCTTCCACATACAGATTTCTAACCCACTGTGCTAGTCACCATCCTGGCTTAAGAGAAATGTTCAGTCCTGTCCTGGGATTACTAACCCACCCACCCCCCTCCCTTGGAGGTATCTAAAACATGTTAGTACTTTTTATACAAACAATGCAATATCTATCTAGCTTACAACAGAAACACTGGAACTGAAGTGTAGATGGTGGGAACACTGTGTTACTGCCCTTGTGTGATATCAAACATTCAGCATTGTTGTTTTGAGACCCGCGGCATGAATCTAACCCATGATGCAGTGATTTTTCTTCACTTCCTAGTCTGAAAAAGACCAGATCATCATATGCCATCAGCCATGATTAGTCGAATTTCTATGCAGGTTTGTGGGGGGGGGGGAGGGGTTAGGGACAGTAAGGACTGGGGGTATGTTAGCCTGCCTGCAGACCCTCAGAAGCAACAGAATCAAATATTTATTCTGGCCTTGTAGTTGGAAGCAGATGGAGCAGCGCTGCCACAGGTGTACAGCTGAATAGATGGGCTTCCATGTGATAAATTGAATGCTTCTCTGAGGCCAGTCTGGAGCGGTGGTCTCCTGTACCCAGGGAACCGGCTCCTTTTTGCAAAGAGTGGTTGGGGACGTCTCCGAAGGCCCCCGATTCAATTAGGCCGGCCTCCCGTCTCCATCTCCCGCGCTCCAGGCCGCGACGCTCACAACCGTGGGGAATTGGGCTGGCTTTCTGGCGGAGGACGCAGCCACCGAGCCGTTAAATGCGAAGCCTCTTATCACGGCCACAGCGACAGCGGGGGCCCCTTGGAAACAGGGCTACGCACGTTCATCCGGTCACCGCGCCCGCGCGGAGGCCCTCAGGGGTCTTCATCACTTACCTCTTCATCCTCGTGCTCACAGCATCTGTGTGGGTTGGTATTTTCAGTGTATATTCTTTCATTCAGTCTGGGTCACCATGACCACAGCAATCGTATTACGAGACCTTATCATAGTATATTTATGGTGCTTTTTACATGCTATGAAATCATATATTATATTTGTGAATGTTGAATTTGATTTTTTTACAAGCTCCAGGTTGATGAAATTGAAAGGGTATTGGAGTAAATCTCAGTCCATGTGCATCTGAACTTTCTGCAAGCATCCCAAGGATAACTGCCCTCTCAGTCCTACATTTCCCAGAAAGCCACAGAGAATTATTGTGTGATTGGCCAGGTAAGCAAATAGGAAAACACATGATTTATAGAACATCGATGATAGGTGACTAGTGTTTCTTTTAATTGCAGTGTAATTTTCCATATGATAACACAAATAAATAGCTTCCTGTTGATTATTCAGGTTAGGAGGTGATATTGGTAGATGATTATTTCATGATGATTATAATGATGATGATGATGATGATGATGATGATGATG
>JAODKE010000051.1:5578701-5591237 GCA_026779605.1 Mormyrus hasselquistii
AACATATTGCACTTGTCCCCTTAGCCAGTTTTGGCATGAAACATAAGGCTGTAATGTAAACAAAATAACACTGTAGTGCTGTAAACATGAAAGGTGCACTGGCTCAAATTGACCACTTAGCAGTTTTTCTGGGGGAAGGGGCATCACGTTTTTCTCAGACTGTATGGCTGATACTTATGATTACTGTTCATATTACACAATGCATTTTCCTCCCATGCAGCGCTGTCTATGTAATGTATATCACCATGTCTATCCATCCATCCATAAGTGCATATCCAATCCAGGGTCACAATGAAATATAATTTTAACAAATGACATATGTTTAGTGAGAAAATGAAATGTCATTATAATAATAATAAAAAAATAAATAAAAATGAAATATAAAGTCAAACACCGTCAGTCCAAACCATAGCGTTTTGCTTCATCGGGGTGTAACTGTGTTTTTCATGACCACTAGATGGCAACGAAGGTTGTTATATTCGGAGCATAACCCGCAACCGGGAATGTGATGGGCTGTGTGCTTGTACGTGTCCGTCCAGGGGGGCTGCAGCCCCATCTAGGACCCTAGGATACCCAGCAGAAGAGCCTTAAATCAGAACCAAGTCAGTTCAATGCGCTAAGTGCCACGTGACAATTGCCAGGTCAATAGATTTAAGATTCGAGATTCAAAGGTCTTTACTGTAATTCCTATACAATAAAACATTGCACAACGTGAAGGAATGAAAGATATTTCCCTGGGTGACAGTGCATCAGTACGACAGACAAGAGAGTGACACAAGTAAGTTAAAAGAATGGGATTTAAATACAATAAAAAACAATAAAAAATAGAAAAACAAAAATATAAAAATCAAATGCAATCTGAGTTTGACTGCAGTGATGTGCCAAATGAGGACGGTCTACATAGTACACAGTAGGTATGTTGTGTGAGAGTGACTATAAAGTTTATCTGTGCACCATGTTCCTATGGCCTGACTCAAACCCCCCTGCCTGATAGAAAGGGGCCACACAGAGCGTGTACAGGGGAGTGCGGGCCCTCATGGTGCCGGTCTGCAGCAAAGCAGCTGCGGTTCCACGCAGAAGTGCAGGATGTGAGGATGCTCTCTACCACACCTGTAGAAGGTGTACTCCAGTTTGGTGAAGTTATACAGTTCAGCAAAAAAATCTTTCATGTTACTTTTTAAGGGTTGGCCTAACGTCGATCCATCTAGTCATAAATGCATTTCTGTGTCCTTGTATTATAAGGGACTCTCTTTTATTGACAGTGACTGTTATAATTTCCAAGCCGTTAAAAAAAACTCTGCTTTCCTTACCGGGCTGCGTCTTACACAGCTTACCTGCCTGTACCTGCATCGTACGTCAGGAGCAGCTTCGACAATCTATTAAGTTATTTTTACTGTTTCTCAGCTTGGACGATAGAAATGATTCAGACAAAACAAAGAAATTTCTGCAGTCCAATAAATGAAGTAAAAAAGTTAAGTTATTTGAGTGCAGATGCATGTACCACTTTACCAAATCCTAGGCAAGAATCATCTACTAATAATTACACTCTATCCAAGTAGTGGTGGTTTTTTTTTTTCTTTAGTAACAATACATATAAATCAAATATTCCATTCATTCATTTTCTGTAACCTCATGTCCTCTCCATGGTCATGGGGGACAGGAGCCTATGGGCATGAGGCAGGGAATAACCCAAGATGGGTCACCAACCCATTACAGGGGCAACACACACCTAAGGGCAATCTGGTAACTCCAATCAGCCTCAGAATGCCTTTGGACTGTGGAGGAAAACCAGAGCAGCCAGAGGAAACCCCACTACAACATGGGGAGGACATGCAAACTCCACACACATATAACCCAAGCAGAGTCAAACCCTAGTCCTAGAGGTGAGAGGGAACAGTGCTAACCATTACACCACTACCCTAGCCAAAATATTGTGATTTATAATGATCTAATATGTAACATTATGTACAATGTCTTAAACTGGGCCAATCGATCTGCCGACACGGAACCCCCGAATTTTACCGAGAGAATCCCCCCTCCCTGATCGCTAAGTTTTACCGCTGGCGGTGGTTTGCGTATTATTGGTGTTCCACCGTTTTCGATCATTCATTGTTTCTCTTCCGGCTCCAAAAATACCTCAAATGGCCCACTTAGGCCCCCCTTAACCATGCTGCCTAGGCCCCCCAAAGAAGTTTTTAGTCCTCCTCTGTTTTTAAGCAAATCCCCCTTTTTCATGAATAAAGCAACGTGGTTCAGGCTCGCCTGGATTTCATCGTCGGACAAAGGGAGCCGCCTTGTGGATCATGAGAAAACTACTTACACAGTATAAATATTGGGTATATGAACTAATTAACTGATACATAAATTAAACGTTAGTTTAACATTCATGAAAAAAGAGTACATCATTTAAAGTTTAATAGTAAGAACGTACCTTTAGCAGTACTGTACTGCTTCTTCACCACAACCTAGATTGTGCAAAAATATTTTTTAATGCTATTGATTAGCTTTTCATTGACATTTTATTTTTAAGAATATCCATCCATATTAATTAATCAAGTTGTATTAAATAATGGTGACTTCACCGGCTGACAAGGTTAATGCGTTTGAGTTGCGATCCCTGGGTGTTTTCACCTGTAGTGTGTGTATTACACCACTGGGGGGAGACGTACATCATTATTTTTACATTTTAGCGCTAGGAATGCATGCAAAGCACATTGCCAGTAAAGAGGCCATCTAATCTGTTAATCTGGTCATTAGCTAAAAATTATAATAATAATTATAATAAATTCCATTTATTTATTAATTTAATTTTATTCGTTTAGTCGTCCATTTTTCCTTGTTTTCTTATTTGTTTATTCATTTTTACAGGTAGCCTTTGGACTTTTAAATAGGTTTTCCTGTTGCTCGCAACATTTGGGGGGCTGTTTTATAAGCACTGTTTTGGAGCAAGTGTGATGTTCACGATCCACAACATCCAACCCTCTAAGGCGTGCTAAACTGTACAGCATGTAGCTCCTGTTAGAGATTTTGCATTAACAGGATTGAATGAACAATTTTGCCTAGTAAAGAAAACAATCTAACACGTGCTTCAGCAACAATAGCAGCAACACCTAAACTTGAAGATGGCGTGATTTCGAATTCTTTTCCCATCCAGCCTCCAGCATTTGTTCTGTTTTGATATGTTCGTTTCAAGTATGAGTGATGTCATGCTTGGGATGTTATATAATGTATTTTCATACTGCCACCAGAGGGCAGCATCATCCGTGAAAAATAAAACGCATTACGTCACCTGCATTGATTTGATAAAAATGGTAAAAAGGTAAATGGTTAAGCAGACCAACACGCTAAAAATGAAGTTAACTGGCCAAATGTTAAAGGCAGGGTGTGTCATGGGGTATAAGCAGACGCAATCCCCTTTGTGGAAAAAAAATGACAAAATACACCCCCTTTGAAAATATACTGTCCCGATAAATATTATTGCCCCACACCCCCACCATTCCTCTTGAAATATTTTTCAACCACTGGCTAAAGGGGTAACATAGTAGTATTAGTGTTTAATATAGTGTTTTTGATGCATTTCTATGTTTCTTTAGTGCGGTGGCTGATAAGTGTCACTGCACTGCAAATTCAGAAAACGCAAATTCTGAAAACATATGCAAAACAAAACAAAAAACTGCAGATCCCTCACCCATCTTGACAGCTACAAAGGGAACTATGTAAGAATATTGTTCATTGATTATAGCTCAGCTTTCGACACAATAGTCACCCACAGACTGGCCTCCAAACTGAAGGACCGTGTACTGAACACTCCGCCTATGCGACTTTCTCTCAAGCGGACCCTAAGTGATGAGAGTAGGTCCAACTCCACTGTCGACCTTGACACAGTGCTGCTGGGCCTCATCTCCAGCTCGACTACGTCAGCGAGATCAGCCACCGAGCATCCTGGTGTGAGCATAAAAACCTCTTTATCAATGTTGAGAAAACAAAGGAGTTGACCGCTGACTTCAGAAGGACAAAGCATTGGAGCTACACCCCTCATTTCCTCAATGGGGCACCAGTGGAGATGCCGAAGTACTGTATATGCCTTGGAGTTCACCTCTCCTAGGACCTGAAATGGTCACAACACATTCACGGACTGGTCTCCGAGGCATGACAGAGACTCTACCACCTGCGGCAGCTGAGGAAATTCAAGGTCCCCACAGTGATCCTCAAGACTTTCTACTCAGGTACTAGAGAAGGTACAATTTCATCAAACACTTGATCTCGGTACTGAAACCGCATTGCACTGGACTGCAGAGCACCACAGGAAGAGGTCCGCTTTGCTGAGCGCTGATCCCGTTCGGCTTTCTCCTCCCTGCAGGACACCTTCATCACACACTGCAGGACCAGGCTGACCAGCATCATCAGCGACTCCACATACCCCAGCAACAGCGCGTGCAGCCTGCTGAAATCAGCCAGACGCTCCCACAGCCTGAAGGCCAAGACAGAGAGCTTCTATCCTCAGGCTAGCAGGCTGCATATTGGACAATTAATCTGAATTAACCCCAGATCACCTTCAGAAAAAGTAATTGTACATGTATAACTATGCATGTGACAAATAAATTTGTTTTTTCTAAATCTGGAGTGCCTTGACACTTACCGGCCATCATACTTTAGTTTTATTTAATGCATATACATTAAATCATTGGGACTAACTACATAATACATACATTCCATTTAATGTATACAAAATAACAAAAAAAACAGTAATGCATATTTATACCTCAACCTGCTTTTTGTCAATAGATGACAAACTATGACCTACAGCTCGTCCTGCTTTTAATCCAAATTTGATTGCACTGTCTGGAATTATTATCACCTGAACACTGAATACACCACAAATTAAGCTGATCGCATATTATTGTACAATGTCATAAAAGGATAAAAGTTAGAAGATGGATGTCATAAAAGCGTTGTTTAAAAATAGTCCAAGAAATGGCTCTCTATTTGATTTATATCAAGTGTTTAGCAGACTATTTAATTCAAAATAATTTAAAGGTTTCATCCATTTGTACAGCTGTAGTAATTCTGGCTAATCACAGTTATCAGTCTGGTTATCAGTGGACACTACAGAAGCGGGTATGACTTGGATAGAGGTGTTAATGTGTTACTATAAAGGCATTTTTGCAGCATTACCGACATGTTCTTCATAGCTGCGCTGTACGTCGATATGGTTAAATCCTGCTCACCGTCTCAGATCATAAACATGTCACAGGCTGTGTTGGTATAAAGGGTCGTATAACAGATGGGAAACAGCATAGGAGAAGAGTTTGGTGCAGGGGGGACACGGTTTAAAGACAATGGTCTATTTATTTGAGGGATGAATGAATTGGCATAAAATATTTGGGGGCATACGTCCCCCCACTTCATACACCCCCACCCACAGAGCTGTTAGATGGCTCCACCCCTCCAGGCCTGGGGATCACAGCTCCGCTGCTGAGCCCATCAGGGTTATGTCCCCCAAAAGCACCCGTTAGCTGCTAACATCCAGCTGCATGATTCCAACTGTGTAAGTTGCTAACATTGTTAATAAATATACTTTAGCGGAATGTAACCCTGGATTTCAGTATTTGGGATTCCTATCCTCCATAAGGGGGTGTTACATCACAACTCCTCAATCCCAATGGTTTGAAAACGTCACCATAAATTTAACTGATTCATTTACATCTGAATTCCAACTATTTTAACTTTAAGTACAGGTCCACACAATATAAACCTCAATGTTATAAAAATCTGTGAACACAATCAAAAAACTAAAAATGCCTGTAGTTTGTTTGGTTTGTTTGTATGGTTAAGGTTAGGGCTGGGTAAAGGTTATGGTTATAGTTAGGATTAGGGTTATACCCATAGAAATGAATGGAGAGTCCCCAGAATGATAGGAATACATGAAATACACGTGTGTGTGTGTGTGTGTGTGAGTGTGTGTGTTGTCTGTGTGTATGTGCGTGTTCCTCCAGTATTCCCGTCTTAAGCACAGTGCCTAGCAGAGATAGAAATACTGCTGACATAGGTAAATCTAAAATAACAAGCAAACTAAAAAATGTTGTGTAATTGGAGTGCAGTAACTGGAGTGTGTAATTGGAGTGTTGAAATTGGAGTGCTGTAATTGTTGGTGTTGTAATTGGAGTGTTGAAATTGGAGTACGGTAAGGGTAGCATCTCGAGTCTCAGGGAGAAACAGGCCTGGTGTGTCAGGGTGTTGGGGGCCCCTTCACTCCTTTAAAAGTCCAAAGGGCCTGTATCAGAAATCCAGATTTCCTGTTCAGCTGAACAACTTGTTGGATTTAAGGTACCCAAGTTTAAATGGATTTTATCTTTGTTCACTTACATTTAGCCCAGGCTACCTTAAATCCAACAAGTTATCCAACTAGGCAAGAAATCCTGCTTCGTGACACAGGCTCATGAGCATGACTCACCCAGAGCTCAGTCTCGCTGATGAATCATTAGAACACTCTACAAACACACTTCTTGCGTCTGTCTGTGGGCCAATCAGATGCGCCCCCCCCCCCCTCCAAAATGATCTCTCCAAGTGGCATTTATAATTATACCCCCTATTGGATTACTACAGCTAATGCCTATTGCCCTTACTGCTGATGGCGACCACAAAAAATGACAACCATAGAAACATTCATCTACTGGACACCCATCCCAGTCTGGGTGGAGGGAGGTCTGGAGCCTATCGCAGGCGGTACGGGTCACACGGCTGGGGACACCCGGGGCAGGATGCCAGTCCATTACAGGGCAGCCACATAAACAGTTAAAACATAAATCTGTGTTTGAACGTTTCGGTCATAGGAAGACGTGATTTTCCAGTAAAGTTCAAGGGGACTAAATCAGAGCATGAGTGATGGACCTACATTCTGCATAGACATTTCACACAAACAGTATTACTTTCAGTTAATTTGCTTTTAATATAGACGCTTTGGTTACAGTTTACAGACAACGGTTTTCATATTATTGAATAACTTTGAAAAATAATTTTTGTCCGCGAGTCCTGAATGCCGAGCGTCCACCAAGATATCTGGCAGATGTCCTTGAGATCCCATACGGCTGACCTCTCCACACCACACACCCCATCACAGCACATCAAAATGTTCTCCAGGAAATGAGAAATTAACTAAACTAATACATTAAACATTTTACCATTAACACCACACACATCTTCATTTGCACAGTGACACAGTTTTTTTTTTTTTTTAACTTAGAACATCTTGCACCCAAGAAAAGGTTGGCTAGTCACCATTAGTAAACAATTTAATTAAATTAATAAAATTTAATATCTAAATATGTTCTGTTTTTAAATAAACATTATACCTGGGGATTTTCCTGTATATCCATTAATAAATATTCTGTAAACTTTAAACATTTGGCATGGAAAATCAACGTTGTCAATTCTAGTACCATCACAGCCTATAGAGAACTACAAAAATATATGAGGACCACAAATGAGTCAGCTGTACATGGTTGCATTGCAATTAAATGAGCCAAGTAGGGTCTGCAAGTTAATGAAGCCACTGTTTACTGGTAAATGAGAAAAGTTATTGAATGAGATTAAGTTAGTTAAAACCTGGGTGTTTATGTTTTTCACTTGGTCCCAGACAATCTGGACACTTCTACATGTCCGGCTTAATCTGGCTTCCATGGCTAATTAATATGCATCAATAACTAGTGGGGATCTGTCACTGTCTGCTGGTATTTCACAATGTCGGGTGGTTCCTTCAGGAACGGCAGGAAGTCGTGAGCCCTGATCTCTGCCACCTGACGGGAAGTAGCTTGAAACAGCGGTTTAGTCTCACTCTACATACCGTATTAGATATTCAGCACCTTTAGGTTACGTCTGGCACAAATCAGTGCATTTTGTCCATCTGCATTCCCCAGGTAAATTGACGTTAAACCTGAAAGTGTTTCCTTCTTGTAGAAGGTTTGGGAAGCTCCTCTGTAGTTAGGAGGGCCCATATGCAAATTGGAAGTGGGGGGGGGGGGTCATATCACTTACATATATGAATTCAGATATTTAAGTTGGAGTGTTTTTCCTGTTCGATGATATGATTGCCTGTGTAATATGAGATGATGTGTTGCTGAAAAAATATTTTATGGCCAATTTAAGTGCCATTGATCTGGTGTGTGGTCAGGCAGCTGTGGTACTTTTCAGGGTTTCTGTAGTAAATGGAAGTTTGATTACTGTTGTAATGGCTTCAGGTTACTGAGGGTTCATCTCTCTTAAAGGAGGTTATATAGATTCTGTATGTTTTTCTCGAATTTAACCATGTAAGCTGACCTTGAAGGGGACGGATGACATCTACGCGGGCTGCTCAAGACGGCGGCTGAACGTTTTGCACCTTGGACAGCGTGACTGGAATTCTGCCCTGTCCAGGAGGGGGCGCTCTCGTGACCGGCTGTGCAGGAGGCTGCGTCTCTGCGATCCTCATCTTGAACTTGCTCTGCAGAAACTTCTCCTCCTGGGAGTAGCTCCTGGTGAAGGTGAACAGGACGAGGCCCCCTGACAGCAGAGCCCCCCCGGCGCAGAAGAGCGCCGCCCCCACCAGCTGGCTGACCCGCAGGCCGTGGTTGAAGTGTGCAGCGCTGCTGTCCACGAAGAACAGCTCACCGTCGCCAAAGGCCTCCATCTTGGAGGGGATGGTGTAGCCGGCAGTCAGGAGGATGAGGCCCGCTGTCAGAATCAGGGTCCCGAACGCTAGAGAGACCTGAGCCAGGGCAGAGGGGGGTGGTTGACATGCTGAAGATGGACTTTCCCATTCATGTGGATCAAATCATCATTTGATTATTTTCTGTTGCATGCAGTACTGTCTGATTCTTAGGCAGGCAAAGGAAATGTCTACAAAATATTTAAGTGTAGTAAGTGTATATTTGGTCAAAGGAAATACACAATTTAACATTAAAACACATGCAAATTAATTAACACTATAATTAACACAATAAAAGTTATCAAGAACTTCTTCTCCAAAAAGTCACTGATATGTTGCTGGATGCCTAGATGAACACGACTTCGGTCCCAAACCTCTCCTCAGAAACACCTCGGCCTTTCCATGTGTTTGTCAAATTTACCACCAGCTCACTTATTTAATTAATTTAACTAGTTTATTAATATCAGCCCCAGTGGGTGTGTTGCATGCTGGCTGCAAATGCTGGGGTGACGTTAGGGGAGCTTTTGAAATGGCTAAGCTGACACACTGACTGACGTAATATAGTTTTATAACAACATGAAGATTAGTTAAACATCATTTTCTTTGACTTCCTAAAACTTCTGCACAGTACTACACACCTACAAATATGCTGATTTGTTTCGGCGAGTAATTATATGCAATTTTTCTTAGCCTTTAAACTATAAACTTGTTATTTTTTACACATTTTATTTAATCCCTCCATCCTCCGATCCACCCGTCCCACATACCCGCTAATTCAGGCGATGCCTATATCTCTTGTATTTCCTTTACACTGGAATTTAGAGCAAAAGCTCATTTCATGCATGGCTTGAAAGCAAAATATCACAGCTATATTTCAGTGGGTTTTATGAGCTCCCTATGACCTCGGTATGACCTCTATATGACCTTTGTATGACCCTTACGTATCCAAGGCCCAGTGTTCTCAGAAGCACAAATGGTTCTTTGAAAATTCATCACAGCATAGCGAGTATGCTCACTTACACTAATTACATTTATTATGACACTAATCCGCTTAGAAGGTACATGAATACATCAAGGTCAAGGCAGCCAGTACAGATGTCTTTAAAATGGGTTAACTGATCTTTAGCCAAGGTCACATGATTTAGTCACATGATCTTTATACAGCAGACCATTGGCCGTTGTCTTTTTGCCGTGTTGTGGCTGATGATGACAAGATGACTACCCTGTAAAAAAAAGTGAGGAGCAGGCCATCACAGATGGAATCTCCTAGAGCTCGCTGTAGAACTTGAGGATATACTTACCTTCCAGAAGACAGAGCTCCACCGGCTTGGCGATCTCGTCATCTGAAAATCCTCATCGCGCTCCCAGATCGAGGCGGTGCACTCCTCGTAGAACTGGTGCAGGTATGAGCGCACGCCGTAGCGTGGGTATCCGCAGCGGACGACGCCCTGGCTCTGCTCAGCGTGACCCGACCCACAGATCTCCGAGCAGGAAGCCATCGGTCACGCCTACGGGCGCGGAGAGTCGTGTGTGAAGGGAAAGACACGCGCACAGATACACGATGCAGGACATGTGGTCGGATTCTCATGGGTCACACAGATATGCGCTCGGGACACACACACGGAAACTCACGCAGTCCACATATTTGTATCTTTTTGAAGACGCTCCATTAAATTCTATGGGCATAGCCTTAATCCCAAATATGACACCTTTAACCCCTAGTCAGCCCTAACCCATAAGCAGCCAAATAAAATTCAAGTCTTATGGCTATAATAGTTTTTTGACTGCATTCACAGATTTTTATTAAATGTATGAACATCACAGCGCCCACCCTGAGACAGAAGTGCCCACCCACCCCTGCGAGAGCGCTGTAGACGTTGATCACAGACCACCCACTCCCCAAGGCTGATGAAACCAGATGGACCAGTCCACTTCCGACACCCATCACCCAGATGGGGGTGCTTTCAACATTAATGTGGGCATTTGGCCCAGAATTCAACTTTGGACTTAAAAACTCAACGGTGTGAAAGATCTACACAAATATATGTCAACTCACTAACCTGTAGCCATTCAACATAATTTATGACTGAATATATAAGTCGTAGCATAACATTTAAATGCAATCATCTAATATAGAAACATTTAGATACATTATCTGTTATTTAGCATAATACAAGAAGCCCCAAGAATTCGCCTATGGAACTGATACTGATAATTATACAAATCAATCATCCATTTAACATAAATCTAAAAACCTTCTTTTGAATAAAATTGTAGATGCTTAAGATTCACAGACTGCTATCACAAATATTCTCTCAGGGGATGTTCATTCTGCTATACAGCAAATGCGTTAGGTCAGCTGTCAAACACAATAACATCCATAAATGTTTTCATAGATGTTTTCTCTCAGCCGTGAAGCAGCAGTTATGGGAGGAGAACCTCGGCAAGAGGACGGTCAGCCGGCCGTACCCCCTCCATCCTTGGGCAAGGTAACATTGTGTCCCCTTTCACGCTACATGATGCTGAGATATGAAAGGGTTTGATCTGTGTAAGTTTTATTCATTTGTTTGTTTATTAATCACTTTCACAATGACCTCTACGATGCAGGGGCCACATCGACCCAATAGGGCAAACCGAATCGGGAATCATTCAATAATACTGCATAATTATGGAAAAGACACGGAGCACCGACTTTGCTGTCTGTGATTTCCTGATTTCGTGAATGCTGAAAATCTCTCCGTAATAAATGACGAGTCTCTCCTCATCTGCGTTATAAGGAGAAGCATGGCGTAATGAGATCAAAGCATCAGTCAGAGCAGCGCTGACCCACATACGAAAAGAGCAAAAGAGTGAAGCGTGAAAAGAGTGATCCGTCGTGTGAGAAACAAGGGCTGCGAATATTCACCTCCGAATCACCGGCATTTAGCGCACAGCCGGTCGGCATTTATACAGGCGGTTGCCGGCGCTCCGGCTTCTCCTGATGCCCTTTACTGGACGACAGGACGCCGCACGTCCGTCAAAAGCCGCGATTCGCGCACCCAACACAGTCCCCTCCAGCAATACGCACGCAAATGCGGCCAGACAAACTACACAGAGCAAATTCAGCTGCAAACTACGCGGCATAATGCGCTCTGGTAGCCGGAAGTGCAAACAATTACTTATAATATTTTTATCTGAACAAACCACGAATATTCACACTAAATCGTACCAAAATTGCAATATCCATAATAATAAAACGCTATCTCTCAGTACATAATGTACAAATCGATTATGCTACTACGAATGCGGCAACATAAAAGGATAAAAGTGCCGCATATTTCATAGATCTCGATTCTTTTCGTTACATGGTTCCTTACGGCGTCTGCAAAGCGAGCAAATTAACGAAACATCACAGAAAAATACCTATCATACCCAGGCCGGAGACTGAGCACCCGCTCCTCCTCCGTCTCCTTCACTCGATTCCCATCCCTCTGCACATCCCTCCTCCGGCGGTCCCCCGACCGGCGCTCGCCGGCTCCAGTGCCCCGGTGCGCATGCGCGGTACCGGATCGGTGAATGGACGGGCGTCATAATGGAAGTCCACAGACGGTAAGTGTACACAATGAAAGGCCGTCGTGTCTTTCAATGACAACATTTTATCCCGATTCTAAAAAAGACTTGGATGTCGGCCGAAATTCACTGTTTTTTTTCAGTTATTCAGAACAATCTGAAAATAGTTAATGATTAAGTCTTATTTTTAAACCTAAAATTAAAATCACAATAGAAACTACTTACAATCAACTCAAATATAACATTTTTAAAATTTTGCCATATAGGTTTATGTAGTTTCTTTTTATGGCAGCACAAAGTTAAA